>VWYK01032196.1:0-10959 GCA_013399775.1 Semnornis frantzii | reverse complement strand
AAAAAAAAAGGGAGGCAGAGCCCAAGTTCAGTGAGAGTGCTCTTCGGAACCTGTCTGGAAATTTAAATGTTGGGTAAAACTCTTCCACTCTGTCAACCAGTATTTGTGAAACCCTCTGGCAAAGTTCCCAATCTTTCCAGTGCTGCTTAGACCTGTCTATGATGAGAAAAGCACCACAATTCTCAGGTGTGAAGGGGTACTACAGGCCTTAAAAGATTCTCAGGTGAAAGCTACACAGCAGAAGACCAGGTCAAGCAAGGAACAGAAGAGATTAAGACACAGGCTGTTAAATCTTACTTCTACATTTCCCTGCTTCCCTGCCTGTGTGATGGCATCCCCACTTTCTCTGAGAGTGGGGCAGCAGAATTGCTCTGAACACAGGCTTAAAAATGTAGGAATACTTATTGAGATCAAAAAGTTTGATGCTTTTATCACAAGAAAAATACTTTGACTGATGTAGAGAGGGCTCTTTGTTATCAGATTTGATGTACTGAGATCCTACTTTGGGGGGAGGAGGGGAGAAGACAGAGAAAAAATAAACCCAAGACATCTGTAAGTTTCAAAGCTCAGGATCTTAGCATCATGGAGTCAATAAGCCCTTCAATATCATTGAGTTTACCATTGACAGTGCCCTCAGCATACTCTAGCATTAAAGAAATCTGGCTTACTCAATAGCTGCATGCAATAGCCTGAAAAATAGTGAGGCAACTGAATTATATTCTGTGATTAAGTGCAGATAAATCTCTATTTTTTTGAAGTGCACACAGACTACTGTAGTGATGCTATTAACCATGGGAAGGTTGACTTGTGAGCTATTTTGACAGGGCAAACTAAGTATCTAGATAAAACAGCAGCAGCCACAATCACACGTAAGGAAGAGCAACTGTAAGGAAGAAAACTGCCTTTGCTGAGGGCTGAGCCTTTGGTAGAATAAGTCAGTCTGAGGAAAGTCTCAGAGTTTGTTACTGAGGGCAATGTTCTCTGTTTGCTCCAATTCTCGCAGCTCAAATGAAAAAAAATGGCATGCTGAAATTGGCCAAAGAGATCACGACAACATTACAACACTTGGTGATGGGCTGTGGCAGCTTCATCAGTTCTACAGATCTGAGAAACTGTATTTTATTAAAATTAAATGTTCACCAACTGTAATCTTGGAGATGGAACAGTTTGCCCAGGAATGCTGTGGATACCTCCTTCCTGGGAGTGTTCAAGGCCAGGCTGGATGAGGCACTGAGCAGCCAAGCCTATGGCAGGGAGGGTGTAGATGATCTCTAAGGTCCCTTCCAACCTAAGCTATTTTATGATTAAGAATAAAATTTCTAATAACTAAAAGCGGGAAAATTTTCATAGTCTCTGGTCAACTATCTTTTATTTTGGAAAAAAAAAAAAACCAAACCCACAGACATATATGAAATGGTGTTTAACAAAATAACTGGGATATATTTTTAGTAGCTGGTCAGAAATTTTCAAGATGACATTTTGTCATCTCGGGGTAATGAATGTGTGTGGATTTATTCCCAGGCAGGACACCAGTACCAATCCTACCTGTAATCCTGGCACAATTCAGAGCTCCATACATATCTTTTAAGAGATCCTGGAAACTTAGGAGTATCTATTTCTTCAATAACACATCTGTTGGACTCTTTCATGGGGTTGTGGTCTGTCATAGATCTGGGTCATCTGCAGTCACCTCACTTACAGGTCTGCCTTCACTAGAACTGGAAACTAGTGGTTTCCAGGCTAACTCCACAACCTGGGCCAATGTTTTTGGCAGATGACTGCAGTGCTAATTTATACCTGCCTCAGGCCTTAGAATTTGCACCCTTCCGAGCCATTGTGGAGGCAGATGATGTGATGCTGCTCAAGGCACTCTGTCCTACAGCTGAGGAACAGAGCCACAGGAGCTCCAGATCAAACAGGGGTCACCCCTCAGGCTGTAAGCAGGACTGTCAAAGGATTTCCAGCTTCCCAGGGCTGAAATGGAATCTTAAGAGGCAGGCATGTCTGGGGACACATCATTTGATTTTGCCGCTAGGTCAGCTCCACTGTGTTGAGCAAGGTCTGGAAGAACGTGAGCCTCGTGACAGGACATCATGCTTGGGTGTACATAAACACACACATGCATATGTGCAGAAGTGAAATACATCACAAGCTCCTACTAACGAGACTCCTACAGAAAATTCTTATATTTGACACAAAGGTTAAGTCTAAAATCAGGCTTCTAAAAATCATAATCTTTTTCCAGATGATATGAGAGAACCAAGTATGACTACGACAACTTTTAAATACAGGAATTGCCACTGTAGAGCAGTGTTCTCCAACACACCAATCTGGCACAGGAAAACATCTTTGCTTAACTTGAAAGAGTCAGCTAGAGGAAGAGTGACTAGGCAGAACTGATATAAGTGCCCTAGAACATGTACTAGCCATAAAAAGTGTCTGCTGTAGAATATTTATTGAGTGCATTAGGTAGGAAATGTGGCAAGGACTGGTATCCTTGGCTCCTGTTTTAAATGTTTCTATTTACAGATTCTTCCTATTCATATGTTTCCATACATTAAATTATATATGTATTTATGTGTGTGTTAAGTTTATTATACCCATTTATTTGATTTTAAATTAATTTTTGATTTTGTTTCTCTTTGGTCTTGACTATCTGCAAAACTACAGTAGCAAAACTACACCACTTAGTACATTTTGAAACTGCACTTTCATTCTAATTATGGTTTATACTTTTAAGCAAAGAAGTCTCAGTCAATGTTTTAATATCTCTGAGTCATACTTTCTGTAGTCCTGTGACAACACTCCTATAATTTTAGTATTTATTTCTTCATATTTCTGCAACTGAAACCCAAATTCTAAGGTAACTTGCCAAAATATTCTCACATTTATTTTATTTAGATTTACAGCTTTTCTGCAGAAGTTGTTTATCTATTTGTCATTAAAGTTTTCTGAGCAAGGGATTTCAAGTGTTACACATTCTTCTTCTCCTTCTCTCCTATGTTATCACTGCAGGATGTCTTACAACATCGATGAAAGACAGTACAAGGGTACAAAACACACCACTGCCATCCAGTACTACTTGTTCATGCTGAGAAACAAAGGTCAACACAATAAAGTGTTACTCATTCAACAACTGCCTCTATCATTAGTTACCTTAATCCCAGAACCAGTGTTAGTGCTTCATGCAGACCTGAGGTTAGTAAAAGACTAAAACTTTAAGACGACGTAGAGGTCATTTCTCAATCAGTGTGAAATTCTTTTTAGTGTGAACAAGGGAAACGAGGAAAGTTCGCATACAATTTGGTTACAAGCTTAGTGCTCTAGTAAAAGTAAGAGGAACAAAAGGGGTTTTTTTTGACACTTTGTCTTACCTTCAGATAAACAGAACTGATATTTAATGATCTAAAAAGAGGGGAAATAAAATAATGAAATAATCATAAGGAGTTCAAGAAATGTCAGAACAGGAAGGCCTTGAGTTACTAATTTTCTTTTACTGATTTTCTCATTAGTAACTGAAAATGCAGTATCCTCTTATAAAACAGGTATTTCACTGAAAAGCAAAACTGACCTTAAAACCAACTTTGCAGCTAATAACCCAGAAACAAATGGATGATTGCAAGGCTCTCAGATTTCCAGTTTAAAACCTTTATATTCTAGAAATGTAGTGAGCCTTAAAACTTTATGAGGAAGGTGTGCTTAGATTAAGTAAAGTATCCATCTGAACTAGTCCTGAAGGAGGAGTACCAATGCTTCCATGGAGATTTTACACATGAGAATGTAATAGAATTCACTGTAAAAATACAGGGTCTGGGTGCTGTATTAAAGCAATTTGCCAAATCTTAATATCAGGCAGAATAAAGATTTAAAGGCAACTTTGCTCAGATTCTCAAATATGTATATGAACTCCAATTAACGGTTAACTCTTAATGATGTGCAATGGTCTGAATGTTTAGCCTTTATAAGTAAGGATACTGCATTTCAAGTAAGATTGTACAAAATCAGTTTTTTACTGTACTTCTTACCTGTCTCTGAGGGCAAATGGTGGTAAGGTGCTGGACAGAAAACTTGAGCAGCAAAATCTTCGAATGTTGTAGGCTCTAGATGATGTTGAACAATTGTTTGCAGGTATCGTGCTCTCTCCTCATAACTGGTTTAGCCAAGAATTAAGGATGAATTTACAACATGTACTGTAACTATTAAACACCAGTGCCTAGGAATTGAGAATTCTTGTTTTTGTTAAATGCACATCATGTATTTCACTGACTGTACACATTTCAATTCTTTACGTAACTATGATATCTGAAGCACTGATGTAATATTAACTGTAAGATAAAACATGATTGCTGTAAGCCTCGTGGTCCAACTATCTTTTGTTCATGTCTGATGCAAAATTTTCTGCATTTCCTGCCTCCCCTAAACAGCACCCACTAATACTCTCTGAAGCAACTGATTTGCCTGAACTGTGGTCACAACCAAACACAAAAACATTGCTACAGCACGGAAGATAACCTTAGCATTAACAACGTAAATGATTTTGCACTTTCCCATAACAAACTGCTTCCATAATCCCTAAAAAAAGCCACCAACATATAGTTAAGGTAAATACACAGTGAAATCGTGAGCATTGGGAAAAAACACCTCATGAATTGTGCTGTAAAAACAAGCAAGAATACTTGTAAAGAATCTGCAGGACCCTTAAATACTGACTAACAGGGTGTCGGCAGGGCACTGACAGCAAAATGCCGTACCTCTTCCTTTTCCCTGTGTTCTCCCTCTCTGATATTATTGACGAGAGAGAGGTATCTTGAAGTGTTGTTGCTTTTGAAGAACCCTCTCCAGGCTTCTTGTTCCAGCAGGCCTGATTGTGCTGTTAGCACAGAGAGAGCGAGAAAAAGAGAGACTGTTTCTGCTGTTCGTGAAAGCAACTATGGAAATGGCTGTCAAAATGTAGAGCAGCAGGTAGCAACATACAATTATCAAGAAAAACTACCATGCTGACTTCATGTGGTATAGTTCCTGAACTGGGAAATCAGCTAACCTTTCCTCTCAGAACTTTTAAAGTCCTCCAGCTGGACTCAATACACGTAACAAGGGAGACCTTCTCCAGTTATCTCACAGAACCATAAACCCATCAGAAATTTTCACTGGCATTTATGCTTCTGCACACTTTTTTTCCCCTTCATATTTTATTAGCAGATAGTGAGATAATTTTCTCCTCACACAGTTCCATTTTCCTAAAAAAGGACCCCAAACAAATCATCATGCTGTGGAGGAATGCACCACAAATCAGTTTCTTGAAAGAAAGTTCAGGATTCTGATTTCAGGTTTGCACCACCTTTTTTTTTTTTTTGTGGGGGACAGTGAGGAAACTACTTTTCTGACTTAGTTTCACCACCTGTGAAATGGGGGTAATAATGAATTTTGCACACATGTTTTAGCAACCCAAACATAAAAACTGCATTACAAGTGATTACAAGTGACTAGATGATCTTTGAGGTCCCTTCCAACCTTATGATTTTATGATAAGTGTTGTAACGAGTGTTAAATAATTTAAAATATGTAACAATACTATTTCCAGTAAAGGACAAACAACAAAATTCTCAGCCCCAAATTAAAGCTGGGCACAACACCCTTCATCTTAGCTTATAAAATTACACTTCAACCATTACAGAATTTTCCCCACAAAGACCTTTTCTGCACAGCAAATTTAAAGTAGATATTGCAACATCTCTAAATATGGGAAAAAAAAAAAGGTATAGAATGGTAAGGTTGGAAGGGACCTCAAGGATCGTCTAGTTCCAACCCCCTGCCATAGGCAGGGACACCTCCCACTAGTACAGGTCACTCAAGGCCTCCTCCAACCTGGCCTTGAACACCTCCAGGGAGAGAGCAGCCACAACCTCCCTGGGCAACCTGTGCCAGTGTCTCACCACCTTCACTGGAAAGAACTTCCTCCTAACATCCAGTCTAAATCTCCCCTCTGCCAGTTTAAACCCATTGCCCCTTGTCCTGCCATTGCAAGACCTTGTAAATAGTCCCTCCCCAGCCTTCCTATAGGTCCCCTTCAGATACTGGAAGGCTCCTCTAAGGTCTTCTTGAAGCCTTCTCTTCTCCAGGCTGCAGAGCCCCAACTCTCTCATCCTGTCCTCACAGGAGATAATATATTATCTGAAATGGGTATAGAGAATATATTACCTGAAAACAACTTCTGGTAAATAAAATAAATTTCATTGTACTTCCTTAGACCACAACTTGGTCACATAGTGAGACTGGGAAATAATTTTTCCTCTGAAAAATCCATGTTCTGAATTCTTTCTGGATCCTGAGACACCTGAACCTTAGCAAAAATCTGTCTGGAGAAGTTATATCAGAAGCACCGGGACAAGAGAAAATATAAAAGCCTCCCATTGTAATGGTTCTTAGGTTAGAGGATAAACACAGTGTTGAGCCTTAACAGAGGAAAGTAATACAGCAGTTTTTAGGAGGCTATGTATAAGTAGTAGAGGATGAATCTGATGGTTGAAGTCTAAATAATACTACGTATCTCACAACTTGTTGAAAAGCATTTTTTTCATTGGGGGAGATTCACAGCTGCTGAATTTTCTGCAGTTAATAGAGTCCTTTGATTCACAGCAGTGCCCCTTGCACAAAAAATACTGGCCTTTGTGTATTACCAGAAACTAATTTTCTATTTGGCTGAAAAGGGAAAAATGGGGTTATTGCTTCTCCCTCCTACAGAGCTTTTCATTATGCCTGATGCACTCAACTTCTAAGCTCTTCTGAGAAAAAAAAATAACTGAAGAGGCAAGAGGTAGAAAAATGAGCTTGTTAGCACATTAGAAGTGAAGTATCTTGGTGGGCCCTAGAAATTCCCAGTGGTGTGTTAACTTATCACTCTATGCATGCTGGCACTGATAGTCTCCCAATTGATCACTCTCTTTTCGCACTGAAGGTACTGCCAGGAAGCAAAGGCTAAAGGCCCACAGGAGAAAAGGCTCCTATCAAAACAAGCTGTTTTTAAAAGTCTTGCTTGAATGGGTAAAATGTTTCATGAAAAAGTAGGGTGGAGACACCTACCTGCTTTCAAAATGCTCTACTTTCAGAGGTCCCTAAAGGAAACCTTTTAGTTTATCCTATTATATCCAAAGCTTATACACAAATAAGACAAAAATGAAGGAAAGTTACTGCTTTGAATGTGACAATTCAATCTAGGTACCTATCTCCTAAACAAATAAAGAAGTCTCAGCACAGATACTCACTGGGAGGATGTTTCCATTACACAGTGGAAAGGACATGCTTCCATCAGTCCTATAAATCTGTTCAAATAAGCACTTAGTATACCCAGAAAAAAGTAATTCAGCTAGTCAGGTTGCTGCTCATCATGGGAATCCACAACACCATCTGTTAAAGATGGAACACCTCATCTGATAGAGATGGAACACTTAACAACAAAACAAAAAATCTGATGTAAATGCCCAGTCCAAAGCTTGCACTAAAAAAAAAACCAAAACAAAAAAACCACACTCACCTCAGAAAAGTTCCTTTTATATATAAGAAATTGAGGAGCTGAGACTGTGATACTTTTATCTTCTATTCATGCACACTTTCAGAACATTCTACTATTTTAAGTCTCCAAATTCATATGCTTCTGTGGCTGAGATAACCTACTCCTATTCTGTTTTTGAATGCAACTATCTGCAAGAGTGACCAGAAACCCATGGTAGTTAATTTCTACATTACTTCTAATAGCCTAGACATTTATTTCTTTAAAATGCTGCTCTCTAGGGAAGAGTTATTAGCACCTAGAAATTGAGTGGTGCACACAAAGTCAATGGCTACTAATAATAGGGCGATGCAAGCTGTATTCTTACTGCCAGTGGATGTTGCCACTGGCATTGGCAATTAAGATGGAATGGGAAGGATGTGCAGACAAACCAATGGAGAAAGACTCTGCACAGGGAGTGAGTTTTCTGCTTCTGAAGTAGGTGCTAACAGGAACAAGTGAGAAAGGATAAAAAGGGTAAGAGATAGAAAGATATACATTAATTATACAGGGGCTCATCCAAACCAGTCAGCTAAAAACTCACAGATAAATAATCTGCAAAGAGTGTAACAAAAACTCTAATTACTTCATTGTACCTTTTCAGAAGATATTGTTCTAAAAAATGCAATCAGTGCAAGAAAAAAAATTTTGGAACTGCACATTTATAGATCAGTTTGTAGTCACTCCAGCTAAAATTTCATTTGCATTACAATCCATTTCACTTGTTCACTAAATCTCCAGTTATTTCTACTAATACTGAAAATACTGCACTTTCCATTATTACTGTAAACAGGCAGGATTTTTTGAGACCTGTTGATTTGCACTTGGGAACAAGTACTGAAAGTCTGGCTGGTTGATCATCTAAGAATGCCTACGCTCTGTATGAAAAAGAACATCTCCATCGCTGCTGATGGCATCACTTTTATCTCAAGTTCTGTTTAGATTCCTATGGCAGAATACATCTACATCTTGCACATTCCTTTTGTATAATCTAAGAAACAACTTTTTAAGTAAGAACCACTGTCTAGAAAATCTGTTACTGCCATATCCTTTTTTTCTGGCCTCAACAAATTTCTATTCCTCCTTATATCTACTCAGAGCACTACAAGGCCACTTTCTGAAAACACTGCCCAGATGAGGCATCCTCAGATGCCATCAGTCTAGAATGAATGCAGGCTACTTCTTTTAACTTTATAGTCCACAGCTAGTTGATCAATTTTATCCAAACCATGCTTTGTTTCCAGCCAGTTAATGCAGGCAGCCACTCTCACTCACCTTAACATTTTTTGACAAGCATTCTTTCTTCCATGTGGTTTCTTATGCCTAAGATTAGCTCTCTGCAAGTTGTCCACAAAACAATTCCCTCTCAAACTCTCCACTTTGCTATGATGTTTATCAAAAAAGAAGAAAAGGAAAACACCTTGGAAGTCTATTGCTGTGTAGACTAGTCATGGTGTCTATTACTGTTTTTGCATCTGCCTTCCCTTATTATCCTCAATTTCATGCTTGCTTTTTTATTTCTGGAGGACAAACATTTGTCTTGTGCTGTAATCTAACTCAGCATACTGAGGCTAGTGTCTATGCTAAGGATAGTGATGTGCCACAAGAATACAGGAAACCAGTTCTCCTCCTTGCATCTTCATCCACCACCCTTTATATGCAAGACGATTCCCTCACATTGCCAACTCTTTTATCCATAGCTTTCTCTTCCTTCAATTAGGTAAGGAAATGCTTTTGCTACATTTCTCACATCTTTAGTTGTTCAGTCTTTATTTTTAATTTCCTGCAATTTTAACCATGGAATCTCCACAACACTCCATACTTCCAATTGTCCAGCTTCTTCTACTGTTTCCATCTTTCAAGTCTTTCTGTTGAATTAATCTCCTCTTAGGCATTTCCACACATTTACTGTGTCATTGTGACTACATGTTTTCTTTCTGTTCTTCGTATTCACACTTCTCAGTTTCAGGATTGCACAACATTATAATAAATGTATCTAGTATTCTGCAGTTAAAGAAGAGTGGATGCACGATTACTGTGTTGTAATAGTCCAGGGAACACCAATACTAAATTTCATCAACCTGAGGCTGGGAAAAATGCAGAAAAAAGAAGTTTTCATATGAAGTAAGATGTCCAAGGCTTTAAGGATATGGCACTTCACAATTCCGTGATCCAGCCGCTATCAGAACACCAAAGTGGTAGATTCAGAAAAGGGCTGGAGAAAAAAAAATCCTAGTGCCTGCTCTGAAGATCATGTGATAACAAATGATTCATGAGCAGGAACTGGAATCCAAGGACTCTGCTCTCCCAGGAAAGTACCATAAGCATTAGGTTACAGAGATCAGTATGTACTTTCCCTGTGATTCAGAGGAGATCTTTTATGAAAGGAAGAGCAATTTCGGCACTGAACGGAGTGTGCCTGATTACAAAACGTCCTCAGTCCCAATGGTTAGAACAGTTTTGTAAGAAGCAGGAGATGTGGCCTGAGAATTGGACACTGCTCTCTCATTTCCTGGCTGCCTGACATAACTAGGGTGCTAACCTCCTGCTGCACTTGAGTGCACATACCTTCAAAACTCTTACATTGCTGCTTTGCAGATCAGAGAAGCAAATAATCTACTTACTTGTTGGATAAAGAGAGGCATGAACTGGGCATTTGGTTACTCAGAATAACCAATGCCTTAGGCAGCTCTAGTGTATGCTGAAGGGATCAGATCTCCAGAGAAAAGAGGCAGTGAAAGCTTCAGATACCTGTGAACTTCAGAGGCATTTAAGAACTACACATCTGCTGGGTGGAGATTTTTATGACCTGTATTTTAGACTTATGGATCAGATCAATGGACTAGTTCCATAAGTCTTGAGAGTGTTTACACATAGAATAAGAAGATAAAAAAAAGAATGTTTCATCAAGACATATTTCTTCAGCAGCTTCTGGAGGGAAGGATGAATGCCAAGGACACTCCTCAATGAAGAAACTTAAAGGGATGAAACGATGCACAGTTCATTAGTACACTAAAATGGTGTAGTATTTATAATGTTGGATCAGTATTTAATTTGTTCAACAGAATTTAAAGGTAAAGCATTTGTGAAGTCACCAATGGCAGAAATGGTACTTTTCCAGAAGTCAAAAGAAACTATTTATCACCTCAAATACCACAATAAAAAGTTATGCCTCAGCTTCCATTTCAGTAGACAACTTCAAAATGATACCTGAATGAATTAAAATACATCAAGATCATTATAGCTCAAGCAACATCCCAGAACCATGAAGTTCCAAGTTGCATTCCTACACCCCTGTTGAGGGGCTGATGAAGTCCAGTGCTGATAATGTAAATTGCTTTTTGTAATCTCTTTTTTCCCCACTTCCAGAAAAGAGGATTCAAAACATGGGCTCCCTGGGATTTTTTTTTTCT
>VWYK01032171.1:20470-36661 GCA_013399775.1 Semnornis frantzii | reverse complement strand
TGCTGGACTCTATCCAGTAGTTTACTGTCTCTTGAACTGGGAAGCCTGGAACTGTGCACCCAGTTCTCCAGATGTCGCCTCAGAAGGGCAGAGTAAAGAGGGAAGAGAACCTCCCTTGACCTGCTGGTCACACTCTCCTTTATGAACAGCAGAAATCATTTTCCTCTTGACAAGTTACCAGCGTTAAAAGTCTTGATAACTACTGCAGAGCTTGAGCTCTGAGCTTGCCTCTGAGAACTGCTGCCTTTGCTTGGAGATGAGTGAAGTGGCCCTGGCTGCTTCCATCTGGAAGCTGACTCTCAGTTTCCTGACAGATTCATGGCATCACTCTTGTAGTCCTTGGCTGTTTGAAAATGTCAGTGTTTGAAGCGCAGTCCTTGCTGCTCAGGCACTAATATACACACTCTCTCCAGTATCCCTGGGCTTCTGTGCTCTCTGGTTTTGCCCCTGGGTTACAACAAGCTGGCCAAAATGCTTTTTTGAGGGCTTTTTTCATAGAATCATAAAATTGTCAGGGTTGGAAGCAACCCTAAGGACCATCCAGCTCCAAACCCCCTGCCATGGGCAGGAACACCTTGCACTAGATCAGGTTTCTCAGAGCCACATTCAGCTTGGCCTTAAAAATTTCCAGGGAAGAGGTTTTCACCACCTCCCTGGGAAACCTGTGTCAGTGTCTCACCACCCTTATGCTGAAGAACTTCTTCCTACCATTTTTAGTTGACTTCTGCTATGGTGGTGCCACATTTCACATACCCATCTCATCCTTGATGATCCCTGAACAGAGAGGAGTTCTAGGAATGTTCTGTTCACAGAATGGTTTGGGTTGGAAGGGATTTTAAAGATCATCCAGTTCCAACCCTGCTACCATGGGCAAGGATACTTTGCACTAGCCCAAGGTGCTCAAGGCCTCATCCAACCTGGCCTTGAACACCTCTAGGGAGGGGACATCCACAACCTCCCTGTCCAAACCTGTTCCAGTGTCTCCCCACCCTGACTGGCAAGAATTTCTTCCTAATCTCCAGTCTCTATCTGCTTTCCCACCGATCACAAGATGTTAGGGGTTGGAAGGGACCGAAAAAGATTATCCATTCCAACCCCCCTGTCAGAGCAGGACCAGACAATCCAGCTCAGGTCACACAGGAATGCATCCAGACAGGCCTTGAAAGTCTCCAGAGAAGGAGACTCCACAACCTCTCTGGGCAGCCTATGACAGTGCTCTGGGACCCTTACAGTAAAGAAGTTTCTCCCTTGTGCTGAGCTGGAACCTCCTGTGCTGCAGCTTCCATCCATTGCTCCTTGTCCTATCCCAGGGAGCAAGTGTGCAGAGCCTGTCTCCCCCTTCTTGACCCTCAGATATTTCTAAACATGTATGCTCCCCTCTCAGTCTTTTCTCTTCTCCAGACTAAACATCCCCAGGTCCCTTAGCCTATCCTCATCAGGCAGTGCTCCAGTCCCCTAATCATCCTCACAGCCCTCTGCTGGACCCTTTCCAGCAGATCCCTGTCCCTCTTCAACTGGGGAGCCCAAACTGAATACTGTACTGAACACTACTCAAGATGAGGTCTCACCAGGGCAGAGTAGAGGGGGAGGAGAACCTCCCTTGATTTGCTGGACACACTCTTCTTAATGCCCTACAAGATCCCATTGGCCCTCTTGGCCACCAGGGCACACTGCTGTGCCATGGGTGTTATCCACCAGCACTCCCAGGTTCTGTTGCTGGTGGAAGCTCTCGTCGGCCGCATTTCTGACCATCCTTGAGCATCCATCAGTGGAGATGGCAAGAGGATTGGGGAGGAGGTGGCAGCAAACAGAGCTTGGAGCTCTTGAGAGTTGCATGGTTCCTGGAATTTGCTGCCCAGGGTTTACAAGAACAGGGTTGTCTTCATTAAACTGACTGACTGGCTTCCTGCAACACCCTGTCTGCTGCAGCTTGGGATTTTATTATTTGTTTTTTCTTCTTTTTTTTTTTTTTTTTTTTTTTTTTTTTTTTTATATGGGGTATTCTGGAAACTCTGGAAGATGATATTAATTGACTTTTCTTTTTAGTCTTGTGGTTTAGCTGCATGTCATAGTTGGCAGCTCATTCTCTTCTAAACAGCATTGATCTGGTAATAATGATTGGCTGTGAAATGTTGCCCAAGTGCCCTCTCTTCCACAGGATCTAGCACACAGAGAAACAGACTTCAATTGGTAGTAGTGCAGTATTTGAATGCTTCTGTTGCTTGCTGGTGTGGTCAGTGGAGTTGGAAATCCAGCATTTCAGGAACAGGGTGGAAATGGGATCCTCTTTTCCCTCTCTATCTGAGGAGAAACACATTGAGAGCATCTGGAAAAGATAGCCCTCCCCCCCAGTGTTACATCACCAATGATACATTAAAAGCTATTTGGGTCTTTTTCTTTGCAGGAGCTGAAGGCTCTGGTGGCCCAGCACAACCTGAGTGCTTCTCAGCAACCCAGCAGCTCCCGCAGCCAGCTGCCAGGCAGCCTCCCCTCCACCCAAAGCCAGCGCAAGTACCACTTGGAAAAGGTTTTTCTGGTGTCTCAGAGTGGGAACTGCAGAGTCATGACCTACTGTGACCCACTGAGCTGCCTCGTGGTATCAGCACCTTCTCCACAGTCTACTTTTATTCCTGGTAATGAAGCAAGTCAAGATTTAGGGGGTCATAGGGGAAAGTCCCAAGTGTTTTCTACTTGCTGCCTGTTCCCCACGTCTCTGCTTCACCCTTGCATGTGCCTTGTAACTTGGGAGTACTTGTGCAGGACTGTGGAGCCTGGAGAAGAGCAGCCCCAGAGGGCATCTGATCAATGCTCAGCAAGACCTAAAGGGTGCAGGGCAAGAATATGTGGCCAGACTCTGCTCAGTGGTGCCCAGTGACAGGACAAGGGACACTTAGGCACAAACTGGAACCCAAGAATTTCTGTCTGAAGATGAGGAGAAACATCTTTGGTGGGAGGGTGCTGGAGGCCTGGAACAGGCTGCCCAGGGAGGTTGTGGAGTCTCCTTCTCTGCAGAGATTCCAACCCCACCTGGCTACCGTGATCCTAGACAAGCTGCTGTGGGTCCCCTGTTTTAGCAGTCGGTTGGTCTGGTTGATCTGCAGAGGTCCCTCCCAATCTGTCAGACTCCCTGCAGTTGTTCTGGTCCCCATACTGGTAGCTTCTGCCTATCAAGGTAGCTTGCTTCCCTGCCGCCTCCATGGCAGTATCCAATCAGAGGGTCTCTGGCTCTGCTGTTGAAGTGCCACATCCAAAGGAAGGTAAAAGGAGTGTCTGGACATTTTGAAGGTTGTTCTGCTGGGGGACCAGGGAAGCAGTGCAGCAGAGCCTGCAGAGAAGCTCACAGTGCTTCAGAGAGAAACATTGCTTCCCAAATTGTAAGTTAATTGATCCATGTGCAGGAGATTTTTAAGAAACTGAAAACAAACCAAACCCAAAACAAATCCCTTTTGAACAGGAATGCTAGGAGCATCTTGTTAGGATGTAGGGAACCAAGGATTCATTGCAGCCCTGCTTTTTGTCTCACTCTTACAGCCTGGGGCAAGTGACCTGGCCTGGGGACCAGCACCAGCTTGCTTTGTCAATGAAATAAATGCAGCATCAGGAGGCTGTGGGAGTTTATTTGCTAAGCGCTTTCTGAATGATGAAACTTTATCTGTTTAATGGTTTGGAGATTAATATGCCCTTATCTATACATAACAAAATTGTTTCCTGCATTCAACTGACCTTATTTTTTCTGGCTTATGGTGCCAGGGAATGAATCCCTGAATGGAGGCTTTGTGGTGGCTCTTGTAGTAGAGGGTTTAGGTTTACTTGTACTCATTGTCTGCAGTGGTGTTTGTTGTTTTAAATAGCTCTGTAATGCTTCTGGGAGGTTATCTCAACAAGAATGCCTTTTAAAGAAACTTCCTCAAGAGCACCAGGCTATTGTAACAGGAATTGGAAGGATGATAGGGAGTTTTGCTCTTGCTGGCTGAGATCCATAAGGATTTAGCCCTGTTGTCACTCGAGCTAAAGAACAACGGAGGGCAGTTCTATAGAACAGCAAATCAGAGCGGTGTAGGGACCTCCAGAGATCAAATCCAACTCCACTGCCAGGGCATAGTCACCTAAGGCAGGTCACATAGGAATGCATCCAGGCAGGTTTTGAAAGTCTCCAGAGAAGGAGGCTCCCCAGCCTCTCTGGGCAGCCTGCTCCAGCTCCCTCACACCAAAGTTTCTCCTCCATCTTCAGATGGAACCTCCTGAGTTCCAGTTTGTGTGCGTTGCCCTTTTTCCTGTCACTGGGCACCACTGAGAGGAACCTGGCACCTTCACCTTGGTCCCCACCCTTCAGATACTTACAGACATTGATCAGGTTCACTCTCAACCTTCTCCTCTCCAGGCTAAGCAGCCCCAGATCTCTCAGCCTTTCTTCACAGTAGAGATGTTCCAGTGCCTTCACCATCCTGATAGCCTCTGTTGGACTCTCTCCAGCATACCTCTATCTCTCTGGAACTGGGGAGCCCAGAACATGACACAGTATTCCAGATGTGGTCCCACCAGGGCAGAGTAGAGGGGGAGAAGAACCTCCCTTGACCTGTTGGCCACGCTTCTTGATGCACCTCAGGATGCCACTGGCCCACTTGGCCACGAGGGCACGTTTCTGTCCATGAAGAACTTGCTGTCCACCAGCACTCCAAGGTCTTTCTCCATGGAGCTGCTTTCCATTAGGACTACCTCTTGCCTTTTCTGGTGCCTGATGTTGTTCCTCCCCACATGCAAGACTGCACTGATCCTTACTGACCTCGATGAGCTTCCCCTCTGCCGAATTTGCAACCATTCATCCCACCACAGACGTTGGAGTTGCGCCATCACATTGCTGGTTCTACACCTGTACTGCTTCTCCCTAACCTGCTTTGTCCTTCTCCTGGACAGGTTGTGGTGTGAAGATGCTGAGTGTGGCCAGCCTGAAGAGCAGCCAGTACATCCCCATCCACAGCAAACAGATTCGAGGGCTGGATTTCGGCCAGCGGTCGGACGGCTTACTGCTCTCTGGTGCTCTGGACAACACTCTCAAACTTACCAGGTGAGCAACCTACCCTAGACCACTCTCAATATCTACAAGGGACTGGACTGCATTTTGTTGTGGCTTACTGGAAGCATCTTACAGTGCTTGCTCATCTGCTTTCCAAAAGATGCTGCTAAGACTGCATCAAGTCTGTGTGTGGGAACCAAAAGAGGAAAAGGCTTGTTAATGCTTTCATACCTTGGAGTCCTCAGCACAGGACAGACATAGAGAGCAATGGTCTGAGGGTTGGAAGCCCTCTGCTATGAGACCAGGCTAGCAGAATTTGGGGTGTTCAGCCTGAAGAGCAGACTCCAGGAGACGACCTGGTGACCTTTCAGTGCTTCAAGGGACCTCTAAGAAAGCTGGGGACAGACTTTTGGGCAGAACCTGTTGGGACAGACCAAGGCATGATGGTTTGAAGTGAAAGAGGGAGATTCAGAGTAGAGAGAAGGGAGAAATGTTTGACACCAAGGGTGGGGACCCAGGTTGCCCAGAGAAGTGGTAGATGCCCCATCCCTCGAGCCGTTCCAGGTCAGGTTTGAGGCTATGAACCTGCTCTAGTTGCAGATGTCCCTGCTGACTGCAGTGAGGTTGGACTGGGTGAACTTTGAAGGTCTCTTCCCACCCAGAGCATTCTACGATTTATGATCAAGTTTTAGGTGGAGGTGTAACAAAACTACCTGTCTGTGATACCTTTCCTGTAGAAACTCTCTGCAAAAGAAGCAGTTCAGCACAACTTGCCCAGTTATGTTGAACAAAAGTTTCATGATGAAGAATTTGTGTTAGTGCAGGATGATGTGGAAAATGGGAACTGCTCTGGCCTCAAACAGAAAGAAGGGAGTTCAGATTGGGTGCTTGGTTTCATGCACTGATGCCAGCTTCTCTGATTTTTACACTGGCTGCAGAGCATGGAATTCACCTGGCATGTGAAATGTGTACAGAGCATAGCTGAGCACCTGCTAGAGGAAGGTAGGTCCTCTAGAGCTAGCAGAGACTTAGCAGCAGCTTGGAGTAGAAGGTGAGAGAAAAATGTGTCCAGTCTTGGTAGAATTTCCACCCTCTGAGTGTGTTTTCCTGCTGCTTTGTTGCTCTTCAATCTCAGGCTGCTGCTTGACTCTGAAACTCCTCTCTCAGGCTGAGAGAGTTGAGGCTGCACTGAGGAGACCTTTTTGTGGCCTTCCAGTGTCTGAAGTGGGCTACAGGAAAACTGGGGAGGGACTTTTTAGGGTGTTGAGTAGTGATGAGACTGGGGGGAATGGATCCAAGCTAGAAGTGGGTAGATTCAGATTGAATGTTAGAAAGAAGTTCTTCAGCATGAAGGTGGTGAGAGACTGGCACAGGTTGCCCAGAGAGGTGGTGGACGCATCATCCCTGAAGGTCTTTTAAGGCCAGGCTGGATGTGGCTCTGAGGAACCTGATCTAGTGTGAGGTGTCCCTGCCCATGGCAGGGTGGTTGGAGCTGGATGATCCTTGAGGTCCCCTCCAACCCTGACAATTCTATGATTCTTTGATTCCCATATCTGCCTTTTACTGCCTGGTTGGCTGTTTGGATGTTGTGATCCTCTTACCTTTATGCTCCACAACATCTTGGAGTGGAATTCTTGCTTCAGGAACGTTTTCATACTCCTTTCAGGTTCCCTTTGGAAGAAACATCCTTCTTTGGTCACCTTTCTTCTCTAGTTACTGATTTCAGAGTCATCCTCTCAAAGGGAATTATCCAAGATGCCTTTAAGTCTCCTGTTCTGGCTTGTGTTTCAAGTAGTACCTTGATGTTGGTTGGTTTTTGGACCAGCACTGCTCTGATATCAAGCTCCCTGTTAGGTATGCCTTTGTGCTTCTTCCCTTTGTACTTAACCTGGGAGCAATTTCTTGCTGCTCTGGAGCTGTGAGCCAGAGTCCCCTTCCCCAGGGAGACTCCTCCGTGCTGTGAAGGATACCCACAGTCCTTCGATAGGTGCTGTTTCCTGCTGTTCTCAGCATGCTGTGTTGACAGCTCTGCCCTTTGCAGATCCATTCTAATGCAACGCCATCTCCACCTGGCCTTCTGGGTTGTGCCCTTCTGTACCCTCCCCTCTTTCTGCCTCCCACAAATGGAATTTCTAAAGCATTAACCCTACAAATGTGCTTTCAGTTGTCTTCACTCTGCTGCCTCACTCTTGCTTAAATCCGATTTCTTTTGAGGCATCAATACTGCTCCTCTGGTGGAGTAGGGAGACCATGAAGGAGAGATGCAATCTGAAGAGGGGAGCCTGTGATATTGTGAAGTTGTGATATGATGAGATTACACCAGAGTCACTTCTAAGCATTTCCAAAAAAATAATTGAGCTTTCACTTCCCAGTAAGGCAGCCAGAAACCTGCCCTGGCCTTTTCTTGCCCAGCCTCCAAAGACCAATCTGGAAAAAGGAAGCACTGGCGTGAAAGAATTAGAAATCCCTCAACAATATCCCAGTGACTGTTCTGTCTGGGTCTTCCAGATCCATATCTGGAGCAAAGGAGGGGTTAATCCACAAATCAAAGGAGAGCTGCTTCTGTCTGATGGCCTGAAGAAGTTGGATTTGTTTGCCTTTAACTGTGCTGTTTTCTTCTCAGTGGGTGCTGGTGTGCTAGGCCAAACACTTTGCTTTTCTCCTGCAGCTTGACAACAAACACAGTGGTGCAGACATACAATGCTGGCCGTCCCGTCTGGAGCTGCTGCTGGTGTCTTGATGACTCAAACTACATCTATGCTGGCTTGGTCAATGGCTCCATCATGATTTATGACCTGAGGGACACAAGCTCTCACGTCCAGGAACTGGTCCCTCAGAAGTCCAGGTATGGTGTAAGGATTTTTCAGTCCTCTCAGTTAATATACACAAGAACTAAGTGTACCTTCTTCCACAGGTCACACAACGGTTGGAGGAGCTGAAACTGGTTGATGTGAATCTCTTTGTTCCAAAATGCAAACTGAGCATAGATGGGAGAAGTTTCTCTCAGGGTTGTACAACTTAGGACCTGAGGGTTTGGCCCCTGCATCTTCTTAATGCAGATAGTGGTCAGATGTAGACCTTCCAGTGCAGCCTGAGCAGGACTGACTTTGTTTTGGAGCTGGGTTTAATATTTAGAATCATAGAATGGTAAGGTTGGAAGGGACCTCAAGGATCATCCAGTTCCAACCCCCTGCCATAGGCAAGGACACCTCCCACTAGTACAGGTCACTCAAGGCCTCATCCAACCTGGCCTTGGAACACCTCCAGAGAGGAAGCAGCCACAACCTCTCTGGGCAACCTGTTCCAGTGTCTCACCACCCTCACTGGAGAGAACTTCCTCCTAACATCCAGTCTAAATCTTCCCTCTGCCAGTTCAAACCCATTGCCCCTTGTCTTGTCATTAGAAGACCTTGTAAATAGTCCCTCCCCAGCCTTCCTGTAGCCCCCTTCAGATCCTGGAAGGCTACTCTAAGGTCTCCTGGAAGCCTTCTCTTCTCCAGGCTGCAGAGCCCCTTGTCCTCATAGGAGGGCTTCTGCAGCCCTCTGATCATCTTCGTGGCCTCCTCTGGCCCCACTCCAACAGTTCCATGTCCTTCCTGTGCTGGGGGCTCCAGAACTGTACACAGTACTCCATGTGGGGATTATTTAACTTGGAAAGGACAAATGACAGAAGTGTGAGATGTTTGGAGCCTCCATCTCATAGAATGGTTTGGGTTGGATCTTAAAGACCATGGTGTCCAATCCCCAGCCACAGGCAGAGATGTCTTCAACTAGACCAGGTTGCTCAGGGCCCCCTAGCTTGACTTTGAACAGTGCTGGAGCTCCCACGATTTTCCTGGGCAACCTGTTCCAGTGCCTCACCACCTTCATAGTGAAGAATTTCCTCCTGATATCTAATCTAAATCCAGTTTCTTCCAGTTCGAAGCCATCTTTCCTACTCAAGAGAATCAAACACTGATTTACATCTATCTGATGTGTGCTGATGCCTCTTTAAAACATGAGGCTCGGTAATTAAGTTGAATTTCCTTTATTCTTGACAAACCTCTTGGGGAACCATTTTGTAGCCCACTTAGGTACCATAGGCTAGTACATAAAGGGTGGTTGCCAGGAGGATGGAGACTTCCTTTTTCCAAGGAGTTCCATGGAAAATACAAAGGGTGATGGGAACAAGTTCCTCCTGGGAAAATTCCCATTAGACTCCAGAAGGAAAAAGCTTCCCCATGAGCACAGGCAGACATGGAATCCTCTCCAGGGGGAAGCAGTGGAGTCCTCTCCACTGGACAGTGAAGACCTAGCTTGCCAGGGTACTAGGCCAGCTCATCTCAGCTACACTGTTACCTAGAAGGGTTGGCTCAGATGATCCTTGGGGTCCCTACCACCCTGGCATTCTGTGGTTCTGTGCTAGGTCCTATCTTTGTGGTTGGAGAGCCACGTGGCAGATTGGCAGCATGGCTACAGCTAGCACCACTAACTCTTGCCCATCCCACTTCCAGGTGCCCCGTGGTATCGCTTTCCTACCTGCCCCGGATGGCTTCAGCATCACTGCCTTATGGTGGAATATTAGCTGGGTCCTTGGAAGGAGCCTGCTTTTGGGAACAGAAAGATGGCATCTCCTACCGGCCCCACTACCTGCCCCTGGAGCCCGGCGGCTGCATCGACATTCAGACGGAGGTCACCACACGCCACTGCCTCGTCACCTACCGGCCCAGTACGTAATACCTGCAGCCAGCTTCACACTCTCCCTCTGGCCTCCTAATTCGCAGAATCACAGGATGTTAGGCACCTGTGGAGGTCTTAGAGTCCAATCCCCCTGCCAGAGCAGGACCATAGAATCTAGCACAGGTTACACAGGAACACATCCAGACAGGGATGGAAAGGCTTTAGAGAAAGAGACTCCACAACCTCTCTGGACAGCCTGTGCCAGGGCTCTGGGACCCTTACAGTAAGGAAGTTCTTCCTTATATTGAGGTGGAACTTCCCGTGCTGGAGGTTACATCCATTGCCCCTTGTCCCATCCTAGGGCACAAGTAAGTAGAGGCTGTCCCTGTCCTTTCCTTCCTGACCCCCCAGCTCTCAGATATTTACATGCATTGATTAGATCCCTTCTCAGTCATCTTCTCTGTAGACTAGAAAGCCTCAGGCCTTTCAGTTCGATGGCAGCCTCAGTGCCAAGGGCACAGCAGAGCAAGAGAACCTGCCCTAGCCACGACAAGGAGTGTCTACACAGAAGAAAAACTAGCCAAGGGTAAAAGGAGGCAGCTGTAGGGTGGTAGTGTTTGATTCTGCTCTTGTGAGACCCTGCTTTGAGTACCACGTCCAGTTCTGGTGTCCCTGTCATAAGGATATGGAATTGTGGCCAGAGGAGGCCACAAAGATGATCCAAGGGCTGAAGCAGCTCTGCTGTGAGGGTAGCTAGAGGGAGCTGGGGGTGTTCAGCCTGGAGAAGACTCTGGGGGGACCTTAGAGCTGCCTTCCAGTACCCAAAGGGGGTCCTGCAGGAAGGCTGCAGAGGGATTTTTCCTGTGAGTGTCTAGATGCAGGCCAAGGGGGAATGGTTTGAAGCTGAGGGAGAAGCTATTCAGAATGAGGGTGGTGAGACTGGACAGATTGCCCAGGGAGGTTATGGATGCACCCTCCCTGAAGGAGTTCAAGGCTAGGTTGGACGAGACCTTGAGCAACCAAGTCTAGTTGAGAACCCCGTGGCAAGGGGGTTGGAGTAGATGATCTCTGAGCTCGCTCCCAAACTAAGCCATTCTGTGATTCCTACAGTTACAACTTGCCTGTGATCCAGCTTTCCCAAGGTTCCCTTTGTATTTCCCCTTGCAGGTAAAAGTAACCCATGCATGCGTTGTGTGATGATGGAGCTGACCTGCAGGCCGCTGACAGAGGGCCCTGAAGATGTGGTCTGTTCTTCTAACCCTGTGCAGACATTCAGTGCTGGGCCCACCTGTAAGCTGCTGACCAAGAATGCCATTTTCCAGAGTCCAGAGGATGATGGCAGCGTCTTTGTGTGTGCTGGCGATCAGGCATCCAACTCTGCCCTGGTACCTCTCTTCTTCCTTTTGGGGTGGTGGAGAGGGTTGCTGCAACTCTTGGGGAGTTACCAGGCACAGCATCAGGGTGTTTTGGTGGGGATGGTGATTGTGAGGTGTACTGTGAGGGGTGGCTGCAGGTCCTTTAGGAAGGACAAGGAGGGGTTGTCCTTCAGATGGAAAAGCAAGTGCACAACAGGCTGCAGCGAGAGCTCAGGAGTCAGGCTGGTGTGGTGCTGGGATCGTTGAAAACCATCCAAGCAGGCTGTGGAAGCAGAGAAAGGGTTCCGTGAGTAACAGGAGGAAAGTCTTTAGAGAGGAAGCTCAGTTTTGGATGGGAGGGGAGAACCTCAAAGTCTCTGACCTTGTCTGTCCTGCAGCTCTGGGATGCTGGCAGTGGCTCCTTGCTGCAGAAGCTGCAGGCTGACCTGCTCGTGATGGACATCTGCCCCTTGGAAGTGAACCAGACCCACCTCCTGGCTACCCTGACTGAGAACACAGTGAGGATTTACAAATGGCAGTGAAGCGAGGTCCCCATGGCTGCCACAGAGGCTTTCCACATCTGCTGCTGATCAACCCTCCCCCACTGCTGTCCTGCACCACTGCTTCCAGCAGACAGGAACCACTACAGCACCTTTCTGGCAGAGGGCAGAAACTAGGATGTGCTGGTGCCTGGAGCAATTCCCTCCCTCCACCTTCCTCTTTAGACCTGCACTTACTTCTTTGGGCAGTTCTCCTCAGCAAACTGTGTGAGCTGCCTCAGCACAGCAGCAAATCTTGGTTTGCTTCCAGTGGATGTTGCCACAGCCTTTTCCAGTGTGAACTGAGCTCAGGGTCTTGCAGATCTCTTCTGAGGATAAACAGCATGTGAGGAACTCGAAGACCTGGCACTCTGTGCTGTGATTCCCAGGTGGTGAGAGGGTGGCAGTGCCAGCACTTGGTGTAAAGGCAAGTTCACTGCTGTAGGGATCATGCTCCACCATCTTCTGAAGCTGTGGGATCAGTTAGCAGGTAGTCCCTGATGAGCACAGACCCTGTCTTGTGGCCACAGAGAGAACAAGCTCAGAAAACCTACAATGTCTTCTTTTTGTTTCTTTTATTTCAGGGTTATTTGAGTTGTGTGGGTTTTTTGTGTGTTTTTTTTTTTTTTTTTTGTGCCAAGAGCATATAATTTGCACTAAAAATCCTTAATCTTCTGCTGTTTTCTTCCCCTTCTCTCTTCCCACAAACAAACTTGGGACAGTTTGGTTGTAGAAAATGAAACTATAGAAGCAGAGGTGAAGAGGAGGGGATGGTTCTGGTTGGCTGCTAAGTCTGTGGTGTCTTTCCTTAAGGACAGGAGTACCTGTTGGGGTTGTTTGTTTGGGTTTTTTCCCTCCCCTCCTTTTGAAGAACTGGTGAAAGCTCAGGGGTTTCATCTTACTTTCACTGAGTTTTTGCATTCCTTAAACCCTAGTTACCAGCTCCCCAGCCAGCCACAGAGATGTCCTAGTTGGGTTTTTGTGGTGTGGGCTTGCTGATTTCTGTTTATTTCAGTCCGTGGGGTGGGACCAAGAGTTAGGGGATGTGCCCTGGCCATGTGCAGTGGGCTATTGCCACCTTAAATCTACTAAGGGCTGCAAGAATGACCTGCAATCTCCAGGTCAGATCATGAAGCAGGACTTGGGTTTTATTTTCATATTCAAAAAAAGCAAACCCAGAAGGATGCTGGAAGCTACAAGAGGAGTTTCTCTGTGCTGGAGATGTGGCCCCTGGCACAGCTTTGCTTCTGACTGTGGTCAGCACCCATCCAGTTTGGACTGAGTGTGCCACTGCCACCACAACCTGAGTTTCTGACATATGGGATCTGCAGAGGAGGATCCTGTTTTTCTTCAGTCTTAAAGAGGAAAGTCAGAAGATCTCAGCTCAACTTTTTTTTTTTTTTTTCAGGACAGTATTTTATTCCTATATTTTTATATGCAGTAAAAATAAAGCATTTCTAATGCTCAGGTGGAAGTGCTCTGCTTTGGGAACACATCTCAGTGACACAACACTGGACACTTTGTGAATGTGGACAAGCATCACTGGGTGCAGGGAAGTTTGGTTTGTTTTTTTTTTTCTCATACTTTATGGTATTTCATGCTGAGCTTCAGACTGAAGTAGTGGAGGGTTTTAGTGGCTGAAGTCCTCACTGAGCCATGCTGCTCTGATTGGATGAGGGGAAGGGAAAGGGCTGAGCAAGTCAGTCTCTGCACCTCTAATATCCTTTTAACTGAGCATAAACTCACTGATGTGAGAATTTTTGGCGTTTGAAGCATGATCAGGAACCCCAAATGGTTAGTAGAAAGAAGTGTGTTGTGAGAAGGTCAGACCTAGGCTGGCTGCAGAGTGGGTTGAGAGCAGCCCTGAAGAAAAAGCCTGGGGGGTGTTGGTTGCTGAGAAGCTCCTCAGGAGCCAGCAGCGCCCTCATGCAGCCCAGCAGGCAGCTATGTGCTGGGCTGCAGCCAGAGGAGTGTGGGCAGCAGGGCAAGAGAGGGAATTCTGCCCCTTTGCTCTGCTCAGACCTCACCTCCAATCCTGCCTCCAGTTCTGTTGTCCCCAGCAGAAAGGCACAGAGCTGCTGGAGTGAGGACACAGGAGGCCACAAAGATGGTCTAAGGGCTGGAGCAGCTCTGCTGTGAGGGTAGCCAGAGGGAGCTGGGGGTGTACAGCCTAGAGAAGACTGGGGGGACCTTAGAGCTGCCTTCCAGTGCCTGAAGGGGGTCTTGCAGGAAGGATGCAGAGAGACTTTTGCTGAGGGTGTCTAGACACAGGCCGAGGGGGAATGGTTTGAATCTGAGGGAGAGCAGGGTTAGAGTGGAGCTGAGGAAGAAGTTCTTCAGTACAAGGTTGGTGAGACTCTAGAACAGGCTGTCTAGGGAGGTTGTGGATGCCTCCTCCCTAGGGGTGTTTAAGGCTAGGCTGGATGAGGCCTTGACCAACCATATCCAGTCAAGAAGTGTCCCCCTGCCCATGGCAGGGAGATTGGAGTAGATGATCTCTGAACTCCCTTCCAACCTTAAACCATTCTATGAAGATCTCCATCTAAAACCAGGAGCAGACTGAGCTCTACTGGCTTAGTGCAGTGAGCTGCTTGTTCTCAGGCATTCAGAGGCATAATTTGTGCTCAGGTAACTGCAGTCTCTCCTTTCCATAAGGAATTTGGAGCATTTTAAAAGTAAGAAACTTTTTAATTTTCCAGGTCAGATTTGTTTTATCCCTCTAGAGCAGTACAAGGAAGAGCTGCAAACTTAACTAATAATGGCAGATTCCACATTCCCTTTGTCCTCACATCCAGAGTTGAAGATTGTTTTTTTCCAAGATGTGAGATGCGAAGACCTTTGTAACTCTCTCCTAGTCCCAGGCTTTGCAGTAGGCTCTGGCAAAAGCCACCTAAATTGTGTGCAGAAAGCCACAGCAGCCTGATGAGCTGATAAAAAGGTCAAAAGTGTTAATTAAATATTTGCTCATCTCCGTCTGGAGTCGGAAGGGGCAGATCCTGGGCTGGGAGGAGGAGGATCAGCATCTTTGCAGGATGCAGGGCAGCTGCTGTCAGAGCAGCTGAGCTGTTCTCAGTGGTGTTTTAGGCAGCAAGCCACTCAGTGGCTATTTCTGCTGCTGTCTCTGGGAAGATTTTGTTATCATGGAGCAGCTTTTGGCAACTGCTGGAGGAAATCTGATGCCAGGCCAGAGGTGAGGCTTGGTCTCTCCACAGAGGGACTTGCTTTTAGCAGTGCACAGGCTAATTTTTTTCCCCGCACCTTTCATATTTTCCTCCAGGCTGTTGAGGGGAAGAACCTTTCCTGATTTTTTTTTTTTTTTAAATCTGTATCAAACCAGGCCTCAGGGATAGCTGTGGCCAGAGCTGGCTGTGGTGGCAGCTTGGCAGGAGACCCAGGAGCTGTGCTAAGCACAATCCAGCCTGTTCCCTGTGGTTGGCAGGGAAGCTGGAATTGGAAGGAGCCCTGTTCTCCAGGGAAGGGATGTCCTCCCACCTGCCCCTCTAACTGGGGTAATCCAACATAAGGCTGCTGTGCTCTGTGGAGTGAGCAAAGACCCTGGGCAGGGGAGGCATAGGAGGCAGACACCTCCTTACTTGCACCTCGCCTTGGCACCGCAGGGACTTCACCACTGTGGCATCTATCCTGGTGCTTCGGCTGCTGGGTTGCAGTGACTCTGGGTGAGGTTTCAAGGACCAGAGTGAAAGTGGTTGCAGCTGACAGAAGGTAGGAGCTTAAACAGTGCGGGCCTGGTGTGGCTGCACCAAGGCAGGACCTCCCAGTGCTTCACTTGGCACTGCCTGTGCATGCCTCTTCCCAGAGCGTTGAAGAGTAGCTATTTTGTGTCCTGAACCAAATTGGATTAAAAACAGGCAATGCAGCAAATGAAACAAGCAGCTTAGGCTGAACCTTGTTGCACCGAGGGAGCCAGAGCATCCCGGTGGGACTTCATTTAGTTCTCCTTTTTGGTTTGCAAGGAGCCATGGTGGAATTTTCTGCTTATGTACATTAGCAGCTTTTTTCCTACCAAGGCAGTAAATTCCTTGACAGACCTGGCTGGCTGCTGTCTTATGAGGGAGAGTATGAAGAAAAGGAGTTTGGGGAGGAAGCAGAGGAGGAGGAAGGAATGAGCAAGCCAAAGCTAGTTCTCTGTTGGGTTTGATTTGCATCAAATCCTGGGACAAGTAAATGTGGAAGAACAGATTTCACTGGGGCCTGGCCTTGCCTGCTGGGGTGGCATTTGGGGCTTTTCGTTAACAAATCTGCAGATCAGATTTTTCCCAGCTCAAATGGGAGTTGGCCTAAGTGCTCAGGCACCCTTGGAGTCTGGAGTCCAGCTGCATTCAGAGTCCTGTGCCTGTGAAATCGAGCAGAGGGCAATGCAATGCCTCGGCAGCAGGACTGGCAGCCCCTGCAAGCACCATCAGCCTGCCAAGGCAAGCAGGTTGGTGTATGGAGCCTTCATCACTTAAGATAACAACCTTTATCACTTAAATAGAGCAGAGTACTCGTGACTGCCCAGAGAGGTTGTGGAGTTTCCCTCTCTGGACACTTCCCAAACCTGTCTGGATGTGTGTTCCTGTGTGACCTGCCCTGGGTGATCCTGATTTGATTGGGGGTGGGTGGG
>VWYK01032171.1:0-13332 GCA_013399775.1 Semnornis frantzii | reverse complement strand
CTTTTTTTCCCTTTTCCTTTTTTGTTGTTGTTGAGTAGTTACCCTTGCTCCAAGAAGGATATTGAAGTGCTGGAGCAGGTCCAAAGCAGGGCAGCCAAACTGGTGAAGAGTCTGGAGAACAGGGCTGGTGAGGAGCAGTTGAGGGAACCGGGGTTGTTGTGCTGGGAGAAAAGGAGACTGAGGGTAGACCTCATTGCTCTCTACAGCTCCCTGAAAGGGGGCTGGAGCTAGGTGGGGATTGGTCTCTTCTCGAAAGGAACAAGCAACAGAATGAGAGGAAACAGCCTCAGGTTGCACCAGGGGAGGTTTGAGTTGGACACGAGGAACAATGTCTTTTCCCCAAAAGGGTTGTCAAGGCCTTGAAGAGGCTGCCCAGGGTGGTGCTGGAATTGCCATCCCTGCAGGGATTGAAGCTGCGTGGATGTGGTGCTGAGGCCTGTGGTTTAGTGAAGACCTGGCAGTGCTGAGTTGTTTGGTTTAATGATCTTAAAGATCCCTTCCAGCCTAAATGATTTTTTGGTACTGCTGAGTCTGTGGTTGCCAAGTCCAGGATGAATTCAGCAAAGTATAGTTTGAAAGAAGAGAAAAGGACAACTGCAAAAAAAACCCTGAAGAAACCAACCTCTAAACTCATAAATTTGGAAGTTTGGGGTTTGAGCTGTTATTTGCAGTGTTGGTTTAAGGTATTCTCCACATAGATATTTAACTGCTGCCTATTTTTGGAATTATCTTCCAAAAGTTAACTGTTCCAAACTGGTTTCGAACACTTTACCTCTGCTTTTTTTCACCAAGATGATGAAATCCTTAACTGGTGTTGTACTGAGTCCATGTCTGCAGGTGCAGAAAAATCCTTCTGGTTTTCAGGTTGTTCAGCTGCTTGAAAGATAGAAGTCAGGGGACAACCCTGCTTTCTGGAGGAGAAGGATGGGAAGGATGCTCCTTCAGTGGAGGAAGTGTTGGTCAGAGCTAAGCAGCTTTTCCTTCTTTGACTGTCATCAGAAAATAGAATCAAAAGGGGTTTTGGATGCATTTTGTGGATGAATTCATTCCCTTCTAGGTAGGATTCTTTGTGCAGTGGATGCATTCCTAAATTAAGTCACTTTGGTGTTTTAATTGCTAATCTGAATGACTTTATGATATAAAAAAAGTGGGGGGTTGGTGGATCCTTCCTCAAATATGTTTTAAAATCATAGANGAACCTCCTCTTCTGCAGGCTGCACACCCCCAGCTCCCTCAGCCTCTCCTCACAGGGCTGTGCTTCAGGCCCCTCAACAGCTTCGTTGCCCTTCTCTGGACACATTCCAGTACCTCAACATCTCTCTTGAATTGAGGGGCCCAGAACTGGACACAGGACTCAAAGTGTGGCCTGACCAGTGCTGAGTACAGGGGCAGAATAACCTCCCTTGTCCTATGGGCCACATTGTTCCTGATACAGACCAGAATGGCATTGGCTCTCCTGGCCACCTCGGCACACTACTGGCTTATCTTCAGCTACTGTCTACCAGCACCCCCAGGTCCCTTTCTGCCTGGCTGCTCTCAGCCACTCTGTCCCCAGCCTGTAGTGCTACTTGGGGTCATTGTGGCCAAAGTGTAGAACCCTGCACTTAGCCTTGTTAAATCTCATCCCATTGGCCTTTGCCCAACCATCCAACCTGTCAAATGTGATGATGTGAGGTTTTTCCCCTCTCCCTGAATCTGACCTGTTTCTGAAGGGGCTTTAGAGCATGCATTTCGTAGAATCATTCAGACTGGAATAGACCATTAAAATAATTGAGCTCAAGCAGTAACTCAACACTGCCAACTCTGGTGCTAAACCCCTATCCCTCAGCACCGCATCTTGCCAGGATGCGGATGCCAGGACTCCACCACTGCCTTGGGACACCTTGAGACTCTTTTCTCTTGTCCTGCTGCTTGTTAGCAGGGAGAAAAGACAAACTCTCACTTCGCTTCAACTTCCTTTTGGGGCGATGTAGACAGCAATGAGATCTCTCCCCTCAGCCATCTTTTCTCCAGACTAAACAAGCACAGTTCCCTCAGCTTCTCCTCACCAGCCCTTTTCTCCAGACCTTTCATGTGGACCTGCTTCATGACTCTTCTCTGGTCCTGCTCCAACCCCTCAGTATCTTTCTTGTAGTGAGGGGTCCAAAACCAAACCCAATATTTGATATGACCTCACCAGTGCCCGGTACAAGGGGACAATCCCTGCCCTGGTCCTGCTGGCCACACTATTGCTGATCCAGGCCAGGATTCTGGTGGCCTTCTTGGCTACCTGGGCACACTACTGGCTCATCTTCAGCCAGCTGTCAACCAACTCCCAGGGTCCTTTCCCACTGGGCAGTTTCCAGCTGCTGTGCCCCATGCCTGGAGCCTTGCTGGGGTTGTTGTGACCCAAGTGCAGGACCTGGAACTTAGCCCCACTGAACCTCCTACATGTTGAATTTCACTCAACACAGACTGCTGCCTTTAAGCACTGTTTTATGAGCTGCTTATTAAACTAATTTTCATGGTGGTTATAGTCTAAATAAACCTATGAAATATTCATATATTTACTAGGTACAAATCCTTGCATGATTAATGCTGATTTGCATTTAAAGCGTGACTGAGTTTGAGGTAGGAACCATTAGCAGGGATGAAAATATCTTAAGCATTGTGGCTCTGTGTTCTGGCTTCAGCATAACTTTAATGTTAAAACATACCTTAGGCCTGATTAATCAGTGAATTAACAATGTCATAATAGTTTGGCTTGATTTGCTTGTCAAGATTATGTCATATTTAAAGGGTTATATCCTTCTATATAACACTGTGTCAGAGGCTAAATAATAGTTCTGAGATCAAAGGGTTGTGATTACATTGGGATTAAAGATCAAAGTTTTGGGCTCCTGCTACTTTCATCACCCTGAGAGGTTCAGTTTCTTGGGTAACACCTTTTTGGCAGGGCCAGGATAATAGAATGCTTGAATGCTTTCTGAGAAGAATGAGCTCTCTTAACGTTGAGGGTTGGGGCAAGAACAAGAGGAGTTAATCTTAAAGCTGTGTATCTTAAGAATAGTATTTTTCTTGTTATTTCAGACGCACAGGCAGTGTAAAAGGCTGAAAAATCTGTTTGATGTGACTTACAGACTAGGAAGTGTGGAACATTTGATGGGCTGGGAGCTGACATGCTTCTTCTGTGTAAATGTTTTATTCCTTGCTCTCTACCTGAGCACCTGAAGTGGTCTGATGAAGTAGTGCCAGTGAAATTACCTATGATGGGAAATCACAGCTGGAAAAGAGAAAGCAGAGGTCAGGGCTACCCTTGATATCAATCCAGGACTGGGGAGGGGGGAAGTGATGAGATTGAGAGCAGCTCTGTGGAAAAGGACTTGGGGGTGCCGGTGGATGGGAAGCTGGACTTGAACCATCAGTGGGCACTTGCAGCCCAGAAGGCCAGTGGCAGCCTGCACTGCATCCAAAGCAGCATGACCAGCAGTGGAAAGAGGGAATCCTGCCCCTCTGCTCTGGGGAGACTGCACCTGGAGTGCTGCATCCAACTATGAGACCTCAACATGAGAGAGACCTGGAAGACGATCAGAGGGCTGGAGCACCTCTGCGATGAAGACAAGCTGGGAGATTTGGGGCTGTTTAGCTTGGAGAAGGGAAAGCTCTGGGGAGACCTTAGAGCTGCATTTTGATATCTGAAAGAGACCTCCAGAAAGGCTGAGGAGAGACTGTTCAGAAGTGCCTGTGGGGGTAAGACAAGGGCCAATTGGTTTGAAGCTGGAGTAGGTCAGAGTTAGGTTGGACATTAGGAGGAAGCTCTGCACGATGAGAGCAGTGAGACACTGAAACAAGTTGCCCAGACATGTGGAGGCTCTATCCCTGGAGACCTTCAAGATCAGTCTTGATGTGGCCCTGGGCAACCTGTTCTAGTTGGGGATGTCCCTGCCGGCTGCAGGGGGTTGGATAAGATGCCCTTTGAGGCTTCCAACCCAGTGCAGTCTGTGAATCTGTAACATGTGCTTGGAATCTTAATCTGCTTTGGTAATGCTGGAGTTATAGAAGTTACGTGTGCTCAGTCCCTGTGTTTGTCCTCAAGACTTTCTGCTTTTGTGGTGAAAGGATTGGAAATGTGGTGAAGGGATTGGAAATGTGAAAGGTGCTCTGAAGTGTTTTGGTTCCACTGAGGTGGATAAGTCTGGTCTGTAGCTTCCTTTGTTTTATTCCCCCTGCTGCTTTTATCTCTGCAGTTTACTGTTTCGAAGGATGATGGTTTTGCTTTGACTCCACATGTGCCATTCTCCCATCTTGGAGCACCTACTCCTGTTACTTCCACCTCTCCCAGCTCTCTCCTGCACAAGCGAAGGCTGCTATTTGAAAGACCTTTTTGGCGACGTCTGGGATGCAGCAGCAAATAACTTCACTTGTTCAGAGCTGGAAGTAACTGAGGGCTGTGGATTAACCAGGGCACAGGGTGAGCTACTCTTTAGGAAACACAAATAGTGAAAGCAGTGTTCACTGAGCTGACCTTCAGTGCTTTTAGTCTGGGGTTGTCCCACAAAGCCTCCAGCCCTTCTCCCTGTGCTGTTTTGAGTGGGAACTGCTTGTTTCTTGTGGTGGTAGGAAGGGAGTTGTGGGATGGAGCCTGGTCTGACTCTCTAGTCATTACTATTGCAAAGGAGTAGGCAGTTAGTATTCTGCTGATGCTCTTACAGTGCCTACAGCATTATCATCTGGTTCAGATACCAACACCAAAGGGATTATTTTTTTTAAAAGCAATGATCAGAAACCCAGAAAATGTACCTTAAGCCTTGCCAAAGGCTTTGCTTACCCTCTCCTTTTTTTTTTTTTTTTTTCTCTAAGGGATATTGACCTGGTGGTGATTCAAAACCACCTGCACAGGGCACAGGAGGTGAAGAGCTTCTCCATCCTTAAGGAAGAAAACAAAGGAGGATTCATACCTGTAATTGAAGTTGAAGTTGAGCTAATTGAAAGTAAAATTCTGTGGCAGTTCGAAGAGATTAATTATTAGGCTGTAACTGGATGCTAGACTGGGTATGAGATGCAGCTTGTGCATCTTGTATTGCAAATCTCCAGATGCCATCCTGTCTCATACTGGGTTTAATGTATAATCTACAGTGGTTTGTGGCAGCTGCAGATCAATCGAAATGGTCAAGACTGGTCCCTCCTGGTTTTAAAAGTCATAAAATGGAAGATGGATCTACTCAAGTCAAGGGAAGGGAGTGGTTGGACTTCGGAGGAAGAGATTGAGAAGACTTAAAGTTTAAAAAAAAACAAAAAAAAAACCACAAACCCACAACAAAAAACAGACAAAACCCACCAACCCCATGAGCAAGAACAAAAGAAAATGATGGAGGCATGGCTGAAACACTTTGTGAAGCTTTTTTCTCCTGAGACTTGGCTTCTTAGCCAAAATTAGCTTCATTTTTGTTGAGCAGCTCTTCTTTTTCCTTATGTTTAGATAGTGTAAGCCAAATTTCCTCCTGGCTTTTGTAAGTTAAGTCTTTAAGTGTGTTTAGAATTTTACTTAAAGTCCAATTTGTGTTTAGGTTACTTACTTTGGCATCAGCCTTTGGCTTTGTGTCAGGAGGCAGAAGCAGTTCAAAGCACCCTTTTCATCCTACTAAAGCCTTGTGTGATCTGACTAGAGGATACTCCATGGTTTTTCCCCTGTTAGGTCCTGGACTTGCTGGCTTGTGAACAGAGCTCATTGCTTGTGTCCTTAATCTGAACAGTTGCTGCACTCCTGCTAACCTGAGGGATTTGGTTTTGTGGCTTTTTTTTGGGGGGGAGTGGGTTTTGGGGTTTAGTGTGTTGGATTTTTTTTTTTTTTTTTTAGTTTAGTGCTGTTCTTGGCAGGCTGATGCTTGCAGTAGCTGCTTATGCATCGCTTTGGCCTGAGATCTTTGGCTTAATAAAAGGGATTATCTTCCAAGTCTGCTTCCTCTGGTGAGCTGGTCAGCTGCAGCTCAGAATGCTGAGGGGATATGAATGGAAATGCTGTTGGCCTTCTTGGCCACCTTCTTTACCTCCCCTATGGAGACAGGCTGAGAGAGCTGGGACTTTTCAGCCTGGAAAAAAGAAGACTCCAGGGACACCTTAAAACAGCCTTCCAGTACCTGAAGGGGTTCCAGGAGAGCTGGGGAGGGACTTCAGATAAGGGTTTGCAGTCCCTGATAAAGGAGAATGGCTTTGAGCTGGAAGAGGGGAGATCTAGACTGGACATGAGGGTAGGGAGACCCTGGAACAGGTTGCCCAGGGAGGTTGAGGCTGTCCCCTGCCTGGAGGTATTCAGTGTCAGGTTGGATGAGCCCTTGAGCGACCTGGACTAGTGCAAGGTGTCCTTGCCTGTGGCAGAGGGCTTGGAACTGGATGATCTTTAAGGTCTCTTCCAGCCTAAACCATTCCATGATTTTATTAATTTTTTTTCAGCTTGTATAGCTGTGTGAGCTTTTCTTTGAAAAACTTCTTGTAGCTTCCTTCCTTCTGAGGAATTTTGAGTCTCCTCTAGAGAATGCAGCTGGTTGCCTTGATACGATCAAGTATTTAACATATACAAGGCAGACTGATAACAAATTGGTATTCCAAATGGGAAGGAGCTGGATTTAGGACGGACACCTTCCTTGTGAGGCTGGTGTGACACTGCAACAGGTTGCACACTCCAAGCCTCCAAGCTCCAGGCTGGAGGAGACCTTGAGCAAGCTTATCCAGTGGAAGGTGTCCCTGCCTGTGGTAGTGGCAGGGTTGGAGCTAGATAATCTTTAAGGTCCCTACCAACCCAGCCCATTCTGTGATTACAGCCCTGCTGTGTGAAATCAGTCAGACCTTTTGTTTAAAAAATAATGCCTGGCTTAATCTGGTGGTGAGTTTCCTGTCTAGATCTTTTGGATCTTCACCAGCCATGTCATCATGCTCAATAGTTTGCTAATTGAGACTTTTCTTTTCTAGAGTCTTTTGTTAGTGCAGGCTAAAATAATTTCCACCAAGTGAACTGCAAAGCAGACTCAGTAGAGCATGCATGCTTTGAAGTGTTGAAGTAATTGCCCTACAAAAAGTTTTGACAAAAAGGGAGGGGGAGAGAAAAAAGCCCACCCAAAAAGCAACCAGCCCAACACTGCTTGGCTTTGTAGACTTTGTGTAACAGCCCAGGCTTGATTTGAGCTGAGTCAACTTTTGTACACCGAGTTGAAATAAGATCTGGAAGAAGCTCACAGCCACCTCTTTTGGTGATCAAATTGATTATTTGTGTATTCTGGTAGAGGCTTCTGCCAGTGTCTGTGGAGCCTATCTACGGATGTCATCAAATCAGACAAAACAACCCCCTTCCGAGGCAAATCACTGCAACCTGCAGTTGTCATCATTTACAACATGAATTCTTCATGAGGCTGCAGTTCTTCGGTTGTCTTACTGATGATTTAAACAAATCAATATTAATGGGATCCTCTTATTGTGGAATTCTGGCCTGGTTTAAGCAGAAACAGAACTAATTCTAGTCGGGAATGTGACTTGCCCAGCTCAGTCTCTGCTCAGTGAGGCATTTTTTGAAGTTCAGGGCAAAGTTCTCACAGCCAGGGGCTGCTCCTAGCAGTGAGGCTGCTGGTAGGGAGAGTTCCTGCCAAGGGCTGGGGTTTAGAAAGGCTCTGGGTTGGACTTGCTCCTGTGCAGACCGAGGACACTCCCACATCTTGTGCCTCATACGGGGGTGCAGGAAGTCAGAGGTGGCATCTGTGGGCAGGAAGGGAGCTCTGCAGATCATCCAATCCAACTCTCCTGCTAAAATGGGATACCCACAGCACCTTACCCAGGATCCTGATGGCCAGAGGGCCTTGGAATCTCTCTAGAGAAGGAGACTCCACAACCTCTCTGGGCAGCCTGCTCCAACCCTCCAGCACTCTCACACCAACTTTCTCCTCCTGTTCACAGATGGAACCTCCTGGATTTCAGTTTGTGCCTGTTGACCCCTGTCAAGTGATTTTTCTGGGCCCTGTCCTCTTGTCCCCTGCAAGTCCTTTAGCTCTTGTTGAGCATTGCTCAGATCCCCCTTGGGACTGCTCTTCGCCAGGCTCAACAGCCCCAGGGCTCTCAGCCTTTTCATCCTCAGAAAAAAATATTAAATAGTGTCTTCTAATGCCTGTTTTACTCTCTAGAGTTCCTAGTGGCTTAGAACACTTGCAGAAGGCATGTTCTGAGAACTTTGTAAGCACACTGGGGTGCTCAGGGTGGCTGTGCAGTGTTGGCATGTGGCTGGGAGGAGCACTGGAGCTGCAGTTGTCTGTTGTGGAACTGGAAGAGAAGGTGAGAATCAGTGTTCCTGTCATAGGCTCACCACAGCTGTATCCATTCAGTGTGTGGTCTGTGTGACTGTGAGAGGTGGTTCTGCCACATGGCTCTGGGGAGACCTCACCTGGAGTGCATCATCCAGCTCTGGAGCACTCAGCACAGGAAGGACATAGACCTGATGGAGTGGGTCCAGGGGAGGGCCATAAAAAGGGTCAGTGCTGGAGCACCTCTGCTGCAAGAAAAGTCTGAGGGAGCTGGGGATGTTCAGCCTGCAGAAGAGCCTTCTCTTCAGGGAGACCTTAGAACTGCTTTCCGGTACCTGAAAGGGGCTACAAGGGCACTGCAGAGGGACTGTTTGTAAAGACCTGCAGTGACAGGACAAGGGGCAATGGTTTGAAATTAGAGAAGAAGAGATTTAGATTGGATGTTAGGAACAAGTTTTGCACCATGAGGGTTCTGGAACACTGCAACAGGTTGTCCAGGGAGGCCTCATCCCTGCAGATATTCAAGGTGAAGCCCTGAGCAACCTGCTCTAGTGGAAGATGTCCCTGCTGACTGCAGAGGGGTCAAACTAGATGTCCCTTCCAACCCAAACCATTCTGTGATTCTATGCTGGGTCAGAAGAGTGTTTCCAAACAGCACTGTTGTTCTGAGCCATTTAAACTAAACTGATGGAAGCTGACTCTTCTCAGAGATCACTGCCTTGGGAAACATATTGGTAAAAACACCTCTGGACAACCCTTTTGGGGGTTTGGTGTGATTTTAAGCTCTTTGTTTATTTGTTACACACGTTTCCTGGCATTAAAAGCCATAAAATAAAATGAATCAAGAGGTCATCTTTGGAAGGAGTCCAACATTAACACCCCAGAGCTGTGGAAACATTGCACAGGAATCAAATTTGGGCTATGCGAGTAAGGTGCTGTTTGCTCTGCTATTTACACAACTCTTTTCTTTGCCTTCTCTTAAGTTTATCCATTTGGGTACTATCCCTTGGTAGCACTGTTTTGGCTCTATCTTCCTACATGTTCAGACCTGAACAAAGAACTCTAGGAGTGGAGCTTCCTTCTCTATACACTGGTGAACCTGAAACCATTTTCCCAGTTGTGAAACCACCTGGAAGTGAAGGGAAGGACAACAATATCAGGGTTATTCCCCACTTGGCTTCCAGGAGCTGATGTGTGGGATCTGAGAGGATCCAGTCTCAGGCAGGCACTGCTTTTGGCTACCATTTACCACTTCTCATAATGAACTCTTACTTCTCACGATATACTTGAGCAGCAGGCTTTTATTGAGCATCTGGGTGTGCAGCCATTGTCAAGGTGGACACTCTTCTTATTTGTTTTTAACATGGAATATTTTATATCCATTATATTACTTTAGGGAGTTTGCTCTGCTCTGTTGAGACACTCACCTCCAATACTGCCTCCAGATCTGCTGTTCCCAGCATAAGAAGGAGACAGAGCTGTTGAAGAGAGTCCAGAGGAGGCCACAAAGATGATCCAAGGACTAGAACATCTCTGCTATGAGGACAGGCTGAGGGAGCTGGGGGTGTTCAACCTGGAGAGGAGAAGATTCCGGAAGGACCTTAGAGTTGCCTGCCAGTATCCGAAGGGGTGTACAGGAAGGCTGCAGAGAGACTTTTCCTAAGTGTGTCTGGAGACAGGCCAAGGGGGACGGTTTGAAGCTGAGGCAGAGCAGGGTTAGACTGGATCTGAGGAAGAAGCTCTTCAGTAAGAGGGTGGTGAGACTCTGGAATAGTGTCCAGAGAGGATACCTCTTCCTTGAAGATTTTCAAGGCCAAGTTGAGTGAGGCCCTCAGCAACCAAGTCTGTTTGAGAGGTGTTCCTGCCCGTGATTATTCAACTGCCAAAGCAAAACTATACGAGTCCAATCACCTTAATTCTGAGCTATCAGTTAATTTTTCTCGTGTGGAAAGCACTTCCTTTTCTAGAAGCAGACTGGAGTATTGCATCATACAGCTAAAGCCACAGAAGTGGCCTCTTGGTAGCCTAGCAGTGACTTGGAAAGCAGAGAGATCCTTTCTGTGCTGGTGTTCCAGGTAGCAGTAGTTGTTTGTGGTCAGTTACCCCAGAGGTATGCTCTTAACTTGCAGTCTCATCTGTTTTGTGTCCTACTTGGGTTGCTCATGTTCTTTTTCTTTTTGGGTCTGCCTCTCTGTTGGAGTGAGTCCAGAGGAGGTCATGACAATGCTCAGAGGGCTGGAGCAGCTCTGCTATGAGGACAGGCTATGAAGCTTGGAGCTCTTCAACCTGGAGAAGAGAAGGCTTCAAGGAGACCTTGGAGTGGCCTTCCAGTATCTGAAGGGGGCCTACGGGAAGGCTGAGGAGGGACTGTTGACAGGATCTTGTAATGACAGGATGAGGAGGAATGGATTTAAATTGGCAGAGGGGAGATTTAAACTGGATGTTAGGAAGAAGTTCTTTACAGTGAGGTTGTTGAGATCCTGGCACAGGTTGCCCGGGGAGGTGTTCAAGGCCAGGTTGGATGAGCCCTTGAGCAACCTGGGCTAGTGGGAGGTATTCCTGCCTATGGTAGAGGGGCTGGAACTGGCTGATGTTGAAGTTCCCTTCCAAGCCAAAGCATTGAGTAACATGTACTAGTGGGAGGTGTCCCTGCCTATGGCAGGGGGTCGGAACCAGATGATCCTTGAGGTCCTTTCCAACCTTACCATTCTATGATTGCATGATTCTATGATTCTGTGATGATCTGAAGCTAGATGAGAAGCTGTGTTATGATCCTGCGTCACTTTGGGAGCTGCTGGTTAAAATAACTCTGCTTTGGTTTCCTCAGCTACAGCACTTGGCAACAGCAGAATAGAGCACAGGCTGAAAGCGTGGGCAAAGCAGCCAGTCTGCCTTGGTGCTGTGAACAGAGGTGTGTGTGGTGGGAAGGGTTGGCTTGGTTTGTTGTGGATTTTTTTTTTTTCTTTTGCTCTTCAGCATTACATGTTCTAAAACAGTTGATCTTTGCCTGCACAGCCTTGGCAGTGAGCAGAATCTCTTAATGGTGAGATCCAAATGAGACAGAGCTGTGGTTGTGCTTCCTTACCAAAGCCAGCATGAATATGTTGTGGGGAGTTGGAAGGAGGAGAACCTCAGGAAGTTCAACAAGGGCACATGTAGGGTCTTGCAGCTGGGCAGGAATAACCCCCTGCACTAGTACAGGTGAGAGGGGCACCTCTGAGAAGCAGCTCCAGGATCTGGGAGTGCTGGTGGGCAAGTTCACCGTGAAGCAGCAGCATGTCCCTGTGACTGAGATCACAAATGGTCTCCTGAGGTGCTGTAAGAAGAGTGTGGCTGGAAGAGACAAGGAGGTTCTCCTCGCTGTCACCTTGAATGAGGTCACATCTAGAATATGGGTCCAGTTCTGAGCTCCCCAGTTCTAGAGAGACAGGGAACTACTGGAAAGAGTCCAGCAGAGGCTATAAAGATGCTGTGGGGCCTGGAGAGCTCTGTGAGGAACAAAGCCTGAGAGGCTCAACATGAGCTAAAGGGTGGGGGGGCAAGAGGCTGGGGTCAGACTCTTGTCGTTGGTGCCCAGTAACAGGACAAGGGGCAGTGGCACAAACTGGAGCCCAGAAGATGCCACCTGAACATAAGGGAAAATTTCTTTGCTGTGAGGGTGCTGGAGGCCTGGAGCAGGCTGCCCAGAGATGTTGTGGAGTCTCCTTCTCTGGAGTGATTCCAACCATACCTGAACATTGTGATCCTGGGCAAGCTGCTGTGAGCGCCCTGCTTTAGCAGGAGGGTTGGATTGGATGATCTCCAGAGGTCCCTGGAGATTCTGTCATTCTGTGATGTGTGTTTTCAGGGGTGGCTGAAGTCTGGTGGCTTGCAGGCTAGGTGAGGCTACTTCAGGTGCTCAGTGCTCCAATTAAGTGTTGGAGCTGATGGGAGAGAGAAAGATGCTCTCCAGGGAGTGTTAGCATGAGCAGCCCTACACAGGGAGGGAAGGCTGAGGCATGATCTTATGGCTGTGCTCCTCACATTATTAACAGAAATCACAGGGATGGGCAGTGGATGTCTGAGCAGTTGACGAAGCAAGCACTGATTTGAGTCACAGAAGCAAATTAAATTGAGGAGTAATAAATTTCAGACAGTTGTCTGCTTCACTGCTGAAGGCTCCTGCGGACAGGGCAGCTGAACAACAAAACACTCAGCAGAAGAGGAGCTGCTTTCAGCCTGTTTGGTTGTGAATGACAGCTCCTATGAGGGGCTTCCTGTGTTTTAGTGGTCTGCTCACTCTTGGAGAGACTTGGACAGTGGCAGCTCACCCGGGTAAAACCTCACTGGCTGGAACTGCAAGTCAAGACCTTTTAGAGGAGCTTAATGCTGGAGTCAGGAGGTGAAAATATCTCAATTCCACCTAATGGAAACAGGGCAAAGACTTGGCGAAGCCTTGATAGGAAGAAATGCCCATGTTAGGGGAAAGTGGGCATAAAGGGGTTAAAATTGTGCACCTGTGGCACATGTTGATGTAGATGAATTCAGATTAGATGTCTGGGGAGACTAATGCAAGCATATTTTAATGAACTCTACCTAATTAGTCTTAGTTTTTTGATCAATACCCAGGAGACCTGGAGACTGCTTGCAGATAGGTTTTTAAACCCCCCTCATATATATATATATATATATATATATAAAAAATCTTCTGTGTATAATCAAAACAACTGGAGACACTTGGAGAGTTCTGTTTCACCTGGACTTTATATAGTTTTGGAGGATCTCTGGAGATCAAAACCAAAGACTTTGGCTCTTCCAAAAGCAGAATAGTGAAAATTTTATGGGAATTGAGGAATAAATGGGGCTGGAGAGAGCAGCTAGTCAGAGAGGACCTATGGGCTTGGAATAATCTTTGCCAGAAGAGCGTTGAAATGTGTGGAGCAAAGAGCTGGGTGGCTTTAATGTGGTCTGGTTTTGCCTTTATGGTTGGAAACCATTTCACATGCTTGGTGTAGAGCAGGCAAGGCAGATGTGTGTGGTTTTCTCGAAGGGCAGAGTTCCTGTGGGTCCTTGCTGGCCTGTGAATGTTCAC
>VWYK01032169.1:0-11954 GCA_013399775.1 Semnornis frantzii | reverse complement strand
ATGACTGTGCAAGGAGGAACAGAGGAGCCAGATATTTACCTGTCCTGCCACAAATACAGGAGAAGCAGGGTACACACACTACAAAACCATACTGATGTTCCTCCACTAGCACCAAACAGACAGTGCATCCCTCCAGGAAGGCATCCCAGAGCCCACAATAATTTGTCAACATGTCAGTATCTGCAAAGTTGCAATCCTTTGTTTCTGGCCTACTAAAAACTGTTCCACACACTTTTATTTATGCAAATATTTGTATTGAGTTTTTGCTGGAAAATATCAACATAAAGGTTGATGCTTCTTCTTTCCATCTCCTGATCATGCATAATGGACAAATACAGCAAGTAACAGCCAAACAAAAAAAAATTATACTATCTGAATTCAGGCGTACAAAAGGAGGCTGTTAACATCACTTTTTTGATGGAAGCTATCACTGGAAGGAGAGGCCCTCCCTGAACACGGATAACATTATCTTGACAAATGGAGTGGGATGATTTTGCTTAAAGAGAAACTGAGGGCACACACATTTAAAATTACAACAGTAATTCTGAAGCTGAATAACAGTTTATGTCTTCATCTTCCCTTGCAGCACATAATTGAGGCAATATCATTACCTCATTATCAGAGGATACAGCTTGGGAAATGGCCTTTAAAAAACCACTGACTTCATTTGAAGAGTTTTGTGAAAACATCGTATTTAGGGACAAATTTCATTATTCATCGCACATTTTCTGCTCCAATGACAGTGCCTTTGAATTGTAAGGTACACTCAAGGGACAGTAAGAGAAGTCTGAATGAGAATGCACAAAGTCAGGGCTACGACAGCACCAAGGAAAAGCTGGGCAACCCCCAGGACTGTCTCCCCAAAGAGCCCGAAGATGCTGTATCACATTTCTATGCTGTAGCAGCACCCGTTACCTAACACGTAGCTTTGGGTTTCACTTGATATGAATGTAGATTAACAGATTGCATTGGGTTGGAAGGGACCCTCAAATGTCATCTTGTTCAACCACCCTGCAGTGAGAGGGGACACCTCTTCTCTAACATACTTCATGCTATTTATCTGCATTTAGACAGCTCTTAGAACTTCCAGACACCTTTGCCTGTCTCCAGCAACAGTTACAAAACTCATGCAAAATTGAAGGCAAAAGCCTTAGCAGCCTGAGGAAAACTGCTAAGCTCTTGTATTGATACTGAGAGCATATCTATGAGTTTTGTATACTTCTACCAGTGCAAATCCAGAACAAATTTTTTAGCTTTAAATTAGTGCATTTACAACATCTTGCAACTGCCTATTGGGAAGACAGTCTCCCCGCTTCCTCTTCTAGGTGTCTCCGTCTTCCTATGATGTCCATCTGGAATGCCTCCTCCTGGCCAGGTGCAGTCATAAAATGATAATTCTCAGCCCACTTAATTGTCCTCAAGTGACAGATGGGATCTGACTATAGCTGGTAAGCCATAAGCACATGAAGCAGATGAGCAGCTAATTAGCAATGCCTGTGTTTCTATGCAAATATCTATAGAAACTAGACGTAAAAAGATAGCCTTATCAAGCCAGCTAGTCCATCCTCTCTCTATTAACACATTTTTTAACTCATGCAATATGTTTTAAAAGTTTGGGATTTGGGTCGGTTCCCTGCCCCACCTTCGCCCCTCAAGCTGATTTTGAAATCCCAAGTGACAAAGTTTCTATCAGCTCTCTTAGGAGACTATTCCACAGAGTGCTGTCAGGAAAGCTTTTATTTATATTCAGCCCAAAGCTAAGTTTTGAAAAATTGATCAGAAAAATAAAAGGAAAAAAATATCTGACTACTACTTAGCACAATTTCTAAACTCAAAACTGAACCTTCATGTTTCCTACAACACATTAGCTCTTCTGTAAATGGTTATATTAGAAAAAAGAATCAGGGCAACTTTCACTTGGGGGTGGGTTTCATTTTTATCTTGCCACATTACATGAATTAAAAAATTCTAGGGGGGAAAAAAAAAAAAAGAAGGAAAAGAGATAAACATGATAGAAATAAATGTGGTGATCCCAGGAAGAAATGCAGTGCATTCAGTCTGTTTTATATTCCAGGTCAAATAAAAATGCTCATTGTTTATAAAAGCAGGCTGTCTCCCAACTTAAATTCTTTTATTTAACTAGTATTCAAAACACACAGAAGCGGCTGGAGATCTGTGGCTAAAGCATCTCCTCCTGGAATCCAGGTGTTTCATAAAATAACTCAGGATTTCCTTAGGCTTTCAGAATAGCTTAGCAACACCTGGAAAAAAAATGTGCTAAAAACTTAGCATAAGGATAATTGCTCCACAAAATTAGTAAAAATATAGACATATTTTTATCACATTACTTCTATCCCACTAAGTATGTTTCTTTTAAATATATATGGCATGTTTCTGACATTTTTATGTGCTAAGTCTTGAGAAGTCTGTTTACAGTTTATAAAAAAAGAGATTTTAACAAAACAAGACATGACAGCCTCAAGAAGGAGATGAACTCCAGGTCCTGACAAGAGTTGTCTCTTTGCCAGTCATTTACTCTATCCTATCCTTTTTCCTTCGGGTTCGAAGCCTTTGCTGCATTCTCTTCTGTATGAAAAGCCTTTCCATAGGAAGATCATCTGCTAGCAACAGCAGAATCTTCCCTGGAGATCCTGGAATCATAGAATGGATAAGTTTGGAAGGGACCTCAAAGATCATCTCCTTCCAACCCCCTTGCCATAGACAGGGACACCTCCCACTAGAACAGGTCACTCAAGGCCTCATCCAATCTGGCCTGGAACCCCTCCAAGGAGGGAGCAGCCACAACCTCTCTGGGCAACCTGTTCCAGTGCCTCACCACCCTCACTGCAAAGAACTTCTTCCTAACGTCTAGTTTAAATCTCCCCTCTGTCAGTTTAAACCCATTACCCCTTGTCCTGTCATTACAACACCTTGTAAATAGTCTCTCCCCAGCCTTCCTGTAGGTCCCCTTCAGATACTGGAAGGCCACTCCAAGGTCTCCTGGAAGCCTTCTCTTCTCTAAGTTGCAGAGCCCCAGCTCTCACAGCCTGTCCTCATAGCAGAGCTGTTGCAGCCTTCTGAGCATCTTCATGCAGGGCAGGTGCTAGTGAATTATGCAGACTGTGTAAAACTCAGGCCCATGTGAGGGTAGATGCACACCAAAAATCTCAAATTTAAGCAACGCAAGTTATAGAAATGGTATCTGTTAATCTATTTAGTGGTATGTGTTAATCCATATAATGGTATCTGTTAATCTATTTAATGTCTACCTGAAAGTGTTACCTGTATCTGCATAGCTCCTAATTTGCTACAGGGACTGAGTCCTATATGCAGGAGCTCAGACTTCTGCACAGTTAGAAGCCATAGTCTTCCAGGAAACCTCTCTTCTATACATTCAGAACTTATCACTACTAGACTTTGAGATCAATAGTCTCTCCTCAAGAAAGCAAAATGCTATTTCTCTCCTTTTCAGTTGAAAGAGACCTATAATATGACTTGACTTTGACACAGCCAACCAGCACAGCCATCGGGAAGCACAAGGTATACAGAACAATTTTCACCTAACAAAGCACAGAACACTATAAATGCACCTGAACTAATTGAGCTAGAGACCATGATTATATCAGCATTTGGGAGCTCATAACTCAGTAAATTCATCATCAAAGGTCTGTCTCAACATCCTCGTAGAAGATCTCTTTTTTTCACCCATAGTTGTAAGCACTGTGTAATTAGCACCACTTTTCACCCTGCTGAGCTACAGCTGTGGGCTCAGTCAAACACCAGGCTGTGGGCTCAGGCAAACACCAGTCAGGTTGTGCTGTGAGGATTGTAGGAAACGGAGTACCCCCAAAGTCAAATTAGTCTGAACAAATCTGAATTGTGTCATGTTTATGATACCTCCAGACCAGTATCTCACTAACAAAAAATACTGAAAAGCAATGCAAGCCTACGGTGATGTCGTGGTAGGCCTAGGCAGGCCAAATTGGGCTTATACCTTTCCTGGCTTACCCAGGTATATTTTTCTGCTCTCCCTCCTGCTGTTTCGGGGAGAGCAATGGCGGGAAAAGGGACAAAGGGCCTGGCGCCACTGAGTCTGGGGTCCGTTGCCTGCCCAGACCCTGTGGTAGGCAAGGTGCACATGGTTGCCTTGTGCAGGGCCTGTGTTCTTCCCAAAGAAGGGTAAGGCAAGCCTATGGCTTCACCTAATATGGGCAAATCTTGTCTAACTGCCATTTCATTGGCTGTCCTGTGTCCAAAGGCCCATTGGTCTCAGAGTGCATTGGATAAAAGGGAGGTCAGCAGAGAGCACGCTGCCTTTGCCTTTTGGCATTTANGTAATTATTAATTGCCTTCTGCCCTAAGCAGAAAGTTGCTCCTTATGTCCTATGCTTATCTAGTGAGCAAGCGGTATACTGACCGCAAAGCTTCCAGTTCATATCGAGTTTAATTAATGTATATATTTAATAACTATTTCCAGATTCTGTTATAACCTGTACATAGTTTCCATAATGTTACAAAGAGCCTGTTAATATTATTATTAAATGGTGATCGGGGTGATGCGAGTTCTGAATATTTAATATTAATAAACTGTTAATATTTTTATATATTGTCTCGCATTAATTAATTACCCCATCCCGTTACAGGTGATAATTCCCCAGGGTACTCTCTCTCTTGGATTTTTAGCTCCTTGTAGTCTAGCTCGCACTGTTAGCTGAAGTTACTGCCTTTGCAAGTATAAAAACCTGTGTCTTTTGGTAAGTTCTGGACTGTCACTGAAAAAACACCTACTGTACGTAGTACTGCTTGTACCACCAGAAAAGCTCACTCATCACTTTGCAGGCATGTCCAGTAGTTTCACAGGAAGTAGACCCCTAATTCCTGTGTACAGGAGTACAGGAAGACATCCCAGCAAATAAAGAGACGTTTGTGGCATCAGCCAAAATCTCTTCCTTCTGTATCATTATACACAATAGTAAATAAAATGATGAATGAATCATCTCCCAAAAAATTTCAGAAATGCACAAATCACAAGTTTATTGATGACACAGTGAGTAAACCATCTATATTTAATAAGTACTGCTGTGCTTACATCTCTTATGGATTATGTTTGCTAATCACCGTGATTGTCTTTGAAGATTTATTGTTGCATTTCATATCTGCTGTAGTCTTGCATTGAGAAAAACGAGATAATGTGCTGCTGCTGCTGCTGCTTACTGCACAATGAGGGGAGTTGGGATAGGACTTTGTAGGTAAGTTTCACAGGAGTGCATCTCCATTTCAATGAATGTCATAGGAGATAAAATGTGCCTGAGTAATTGCCTGAGTCAGTGCAACTGACAGACATGGAGGACCATTACTCTGTTGTAGGTAGCTGATGTTTGGACAGCTGAGACTGGATTGTGGTCTATGGAATGAGATACTAGTTGCAATTCAGCCAAATGACACCAAATATAAAATGGGTGATTGACAGCTGCAATGCAGAACCTTCTTGGATCCCAAGGCATTTTTTTGTTGTTGTTGTTGGGTTTTGTCAGTGTGGAATTAAATGTAGTCCTGTAAAAGTAATACAGAAAAACTGTAGTCATGGGACTTAATGATTGTTGCTTCTGAATTTGCACAAGTGTTTGGAAATCTTGTAGGGGATGAATTCTACTTTTTTTTACCATATGAACCATTTATGATTGGATTTTTCTCAATTGAGAATTGAGATATGATTGAGATATTTCTCAATAAATAACTAAGTCAATGATTTTGGGTCAGCTAAGCTTTCTCATTTTGCTGCACAGACCATTTTCACTACCAGAGGTTGAGGTTATTTTTACCTCCACAAGGACAGAGAGATGAGAAGTTCTTGGGGTCTTAATTTGAAATCTAAGGGAATAAGGCAGCCATGAGCTCATATAAAGTGCATCCTCCAGCACTTCAGCTGAAATAAGGAGCCCCCAAAATTAAGAAGCAAAATAAATCTTAGGTGTAGTACTATAAATGCACAAATGTTGTACACACTATATGAATAGAAGATTTTAGTCTATTATTGGATATTATAATGATATCAGTAGAATTTCTCATGGTATGAATTTCATCAGTAATTCAGTAGAAATTATGTGAAGATTTGGTTTGTCTGAACATATACTGGGAAGACTTCTTGCTTCCCAAACAAGACAGGATGATAAGCAGAACTGTTTCTGATTTTTTTAATTTTTTTTTTTGAGGGGTGAGAGCAGTAATTACAGGTGCCAGTGTATTAATATCCTTCCCAAATAACAATTAAATAAGCCAAGCAAAAATAAACAGGCAGGTAATTCAAGTGATGACTACTTTCATCAACTCTTAAAGCATGTAAAGGATTATACAAAAAGAGATGGGCAGCTCCTATTTTACCTAATGTTTGCTCTTTGAGTGCTGTTTTCATAATGGTCTTGCTGACATAAAAAAACCTAAACGAAGATCTACAGTGGACTTATGTAGGCATAGCTAACTGTTGCTGCTGTATAACTCTAGGATCTGGTCTGGTTTCCATTCCACCAATTTTGCATTATCTCACCATTGCCTTAGCTTCATCACAGGGACACCTATTTCAATAGGCAACCTGAGCAACAGCTCTCCTGTAGACTCTGTATGTGACCACAACTAGGTTAAGCCAAAATCTATGCTTTGTTTTTCTCACTTCTGTGAGAACTGTTACAGTAACTGTAACCCAATTTACATTGAAAGCTCCAAGGATCAATTGATTCCTATTTGCTCAGAGTGCTGAGTGGAAGATGCACTAAAAGAATATGGACTTGTCACTGTAGTGTCAGCATGCTAATACAAAGGCCCTAAAAGCTCTGCATTCTAGGAAAACTTTTACTCTTTTCTCAGCTGCTGCTTTTACTTTTCAGCTCTTCCAGTCCATTGGTGATCAGTCATGTATGTGTCCAGTCCATTGGTGATCAGTCATGTATGTGTCCTCTCTCACCCTCCATTGCCTTTTGTTCTGCTAAAATTCAAAGGCTAATTCTCTGCAGTGATTAGGAACTATGATGGCCTGCTTTGCCAAAAGCCACATCTTGCATTCCAGTACCATGTGTTTATTGCCATTTTACCTTTGTATTGCCTGTCCTGTGAACTTCAAGCAAATTCAGGAAATAAATAAATTTAAAAAAAAAATTAGGAAAAAAATTAAAAGAAAACAGGAAAGAAAAATTCTAGGAAGAGAAGTGGTGCCATCTCTGTATGGCTCTCAGCAATGTAATAAACACTAAGAAATCCTGACTTTATCAGAGACTGAGAGATGAGACTGACTAATAATTTGGAGCTTGTCTATTTTTTAGAAAATGCAAAAGCTTTCTTTTCTCCAAAAATAGGGCAAATGCCACATTACAGCTTTTAACATGATAAAAAGTTCAGTATCACTTTAAAAGAAAGCTCACAAACATTCCAGTTGATAGTATTAAACCCCAAGCAGTGCTACAGGCTGGGGACAGAGTGCCTGTAGAGCAGACAGGTAAAGAGGGTTCTGGGGGTACTGGTTGACAGTGACTGACCGTGAGCCAGCAGTGTGCCCAGGTGGCCAAGAAGGCCAATGGTATCCTGGCCTGTACCAGGAATAGCATGGCCAGCAGGACCAGGGAAGTCCTTCTGCCCCTGTACTCAGCACTGGTCAGNGAGGGAACTGGGGGTGTGCAACCTGGAGAAGAGGAGGCTCAGGGGAAACCTTGCTGATCTCTACAACTACCTGAAGGGAGATCATAGCCAGGAGAGGTTGGTCTCTTCTCTTAGGCACTCAGTGACAGAACAAGAGAACACAGTCTCAAACTGCACCAGGGGAGGTTTAGGCTGGATGTTAGGAAGAAATTCTTCATGGAAAGAGTGGTTGGCATTGGAACGGGCTGCCCGGGGAGGTAGTGGAGTCACCATCCCTGGAGGTGTTTAAGAGGAGGCTGCATGAGGCACTAAGCGGGTTGGTGATAGGTTGGACTTGATGATCCTAGAGGTCTTTTCCAACCTGGTTAGTTCTGTGATTCTGTGATTAAAATAAAAAGAAAAAAAAAATACCCAAAACATTTCTGAATAACCTTCCACCACTGCCCCCACTCCTACATACCTGGTAAAGTAATTTGGACAAAATCTAATCTCTGATGAGAAAAGGTGATTGGAAATTCTCTACCAGCTCCTGTTACATTGTGTCACTCTTTTTACCAACATAGAGTTACTCCCCTGAGTGTTTCCTTCATCTTCACTCGTTTCAAACCATTTCATAAATATCAGTACAGGTCTCTGACATGTGTTAGTATTATCTCTTATTACAGAAGCAGAATTTAAAAGCAAAGTCTATGCTTATGGCCAAGAATAGATGTAACCATATGCATGCACATAAGCAGCACATTACACAAACATATATGTGTAATGATTTGAGAAGTAGGAATTAAAAGGGATAGAAAGGAATTAAAATAATTTCCTGAGCTGATTAAAAATGTTTTCTTCAAACAGGAGGAGGATACTTTAAGTTGGACTCATTTAACCTTTCCAAAAAACATAAATTATTGATTCTGAAGTGGAAACATAATTGTGAATTATCAGAACATTGAATCTCAGATCACCATTTCCATTTCACAGACACATGAAATATAATATATGAAAAGGGGGAGCATTTCCAAAGTTAAGCAAATTGTCATTATGAAAGTTGCCCTTCTCTTCCCTTTGCAATCAAGTGTGTGTTTTTGGCAAGTTTTAGTGAAGTCCTCCATAGGCTGTCTTCTGTAAGCCTCCTTTGAATTTAAGACCAAAGCCTTAATCACTAGCCTATGCTTCCTTCCTGAGTTTTGTGGGGTTTGCTGTTGTTTTGTCGTCGTTTTCTTTCCTTTGTTTTGGTTTTGGTTGGTTGGTTGGTTTGTTTTCTGGTATTGTCCTAAAATAAATTAGTAACTATATCTATACACAATCTCACAGGGGCTGCAGTTCTTTTCTATTGTGAAATGCCAGAGTATCAATATTAACTGCAACAGAGTCTACAGCTTATTATTTTTTGAGTGGTGGCTAGAAATATTGACTAACAACAGCAACAAAAAAAAGAAGCCTTACTTTTTAAATCTCATTTCAATTGGTTCATGTATATTTGACTAACAAATGCCTCATCTTCTAGCCACGTGTGATTTGCCTGCTGCTAATGATCTGCTTCATCGTTGTTCATGTTCTGTTCAGATTGTTGGTCCTGCTAATTACACGTGATGTGAAATTTGCTGCTCCTCTGAATGACTAAACTCTTGAAAGCATGGACATTCAAATAGCACACTGGTTAAATGTCAGAAAAAGTAATGGGAATCTAAGTGACCAATATCATTTAATACCCCTCAAAGTTTAGCATTTATCAACTGAATTATAAGGAATTGTCTTTCTCCTATCAATTCCAAATCTCTATTCATAAGCTTATGTGTCCTTAACTATGATTTTACTACCTGATGCCCTGTAAGCATTCACTGACATCTGTTGTTCTGTTACAAAATATCAAAAAGAGAAGTGTTTTGCAAAGATACATGGTTCTTTTTTTTTTTTTCCTATTTCTTAGTAAGATGGCAGAAATAAATAACAACAAAAGTCTACAAAATAACCTAACAATAAAAGGATCCCAAGATACATTATAAAATAAATCATAGAATCATAGAATATCAGGGGCTGGAAGGGACTTTAAAAGATCATCTGGTCCAGCCCCCCTCCTAAATCATCACAGTATTTTTGCCACCTCTGACTAAAGACTCTTCAAAAACATGCCATCCTCACGTGAGGGCATGAACACAGCCCAGCTTCACACCTGTGACTGAAGAAAATGGTTTCTGAAAGGAGACCTGATTTGCTGAGGGCTAAGATCAAGTCTCTAGCTGCAGTTTGCCTTTTACCTAAGCCAGCAAGACAGGACTTATTTAGGAAGAAGACTTGTTTGGACAGCTTATTGCTCTTAATATACTTTTCAATATAAAGAAAAAAAGAGAGAATGATTGTGAAAGCATCTGAGTGGAACTACATCACACAATAGGTTTGGGAAGCATTTTGTTGAGGAAAATCTAAGACATACTTGATTTTCATAGCAGAAGGGCTTTTGTGGTAAACTGCACTTTTAATATATACATTGTTCATCATAGTTCCTTGGTAAAACAACACACACTATCAAAAGCCATGTTCAATTCAATTCCTTAAGCTAACATCAAATTAGCAGAAAGACTGTTAGTGATAAAGAGATAGCACAGCCTGACAAAGGCTTCATTCTCAAGTCTTTCTCCATTGTCTAGTGATTTGGTGCTGTAAGGACCCATATACATGATAGCCTGTGTATGTGTAAAATCTACTCCAACCAAGTCTCAGTTTCTGTTAGGTGACTGTGTGAACTGTCTATGATTTAACAATAACTATGGTAACATGGGAGTAGAAGAATGTGTCAAATGAGAAGACAAAATCAATGAGCCATGCTGCAAAGAACTGTAGCAGCTGTTCCTTGGCCCGAAGGCATTTTTTATTTTTAAATGTATACTCCGTAGTTGAGATAGGATATAGCATAACTTTGATTTTTCCCATTCTGTGGTAAAACACATGTAAGGTAGAAGTCAAAAATGCAGAAGAATCCATGTCCTGTCTCGGTTTTCTTGCACAAGGATAGGTTTCTTTCTTTTCTTGACACAATCTCAAATGCAGGTAAGTTTCCTGAGCCACAAACCCACAGGGTCATTACAGACTTTTGTTGCATTGCTCGCAGAATTAGACAGGTGACAAATTTGCCAGAGAGGAAAACAAAACACTGAGATGGGCATGAAATACAGCCAATTGTCACCCAGCACAGAAGACCCAGACCTTGGCCTATCAATTAGTAAGAAGTTCTTTCCAGTGAGGGTGATTAAACCCTGGCACAGGTTGCCTAGGGTGGATTATGGATGCTCCCTCTTTGGAGGTGTTCAAGGCCAGGTTGGATGAGGCCTTGAGTGACCTGTTCTAGTGGGAGGTATCCCTGCCTGTGGCAGGGGGTTGGAAGTGGATGAGCTTTGAGGTCCCTTCCAACCTAAACCATTTTGTGATTCAGTGAATTGCACTCTCTCTGGAAAAGACACCATGTGAAGGTGATTCTGTCATGTTTTAGAGTATCTTTAGTATTAATTTGAAAGCTTGTTACCAGCTTCTACTAAGAATTGGTAGGAGGGATTATAATTATTAATTAGCGATTCAGCTACTCACTGATAATGAAAAATTTTGTGTTCAGCTTAGGGAAAATTAAATGGCATTCTAATTCCACTCACAGATTCCAGAAGGTGAAAGATGGAGAAGAAAGAAACAAATGCACAAAGGGCCCAAATTTTACTGTGTTCAGCAAAAGGCTCAAAAACTTTAGATGTGATGAATCAAGCATCCAACGGTGGCTCAAGGGGAGATCAGCTACATACGGTGTGACTGAAGACTCATAAACCCTTCTTTAGCTTAGCCTGACACTCCAGGTCAGCAGCAAGGAAGGACATGCAAGCATCTAGACACCACTAAAGTACCACTGCTAACTGATTCTTCATTCTCCTCCTAAAACTCCTGCAGTCTTTCTCCAGTCTTTTCCCTGACCCTCATAAATACCCATCAGGCTGCTCTTCTGCTCTTACCAGCTTCCAACAGTGCCAGTTCTCTGCAGTTCACATGAAACTACTGTCACTCATCTGGGATCTGAACAAAAAATTATATTTATTGAGGCGTCTGAAACTTCTCCTTCTACTAGTTGGAAGACCATCAGGCCTGGTCATAGTAGCATTCCAGGAGACTGTGGGCAGGGGAAAGCTCACCTGTGAGATTCTTGGACACACTGTGAGATTATAAAGCCTTTCAACAACCTTCCCCTCATCTCAAGAAGGTATCACTGTCAAAATCCATCTAGGGAGCTGTGAACATCAACTGTGGTGATAAAGAAAGGTCACAGTGTCCTTGTAAAGTGGATGTCATTTGAAACATTC
>VWYK01032166.1:0-22871 GCA_013399775.1 Semnornis frantzii | reverse complement strand
AAAAAAAAAAAAATTAAAGTGATCTTGCCCTGGCAGGGGGTTGGACTGGATGATATTCTGAGGTCTCTTCCAGCCCCTAACATTCTGTGATTCTGCACCAAAACTTTCTTACATTGAAATCTTACTGAGTAGGTATTCAGTAGGGAAACATTAAAACAAAACAAAACAAAACAAAAAAAAAACAGGAGAAAAACGTATGGAAGATACCTTCAGAATAAAAAATAGAGGTCTTCAATTTTTCTCTGAGGTGTCTACTTTTTTACCACAGTATTTGTATGACATAAATCTAAATGGATTATTTTTAACATTCCAACATTCCAGTCTCAGTAAAATAAATACAGATGTTTCAGCATGTGAAAATGAGCTTATAGTATCAACCTTTAGAAATATATTGAATGAAACCTATTACTAGATGCCTGGTAGATAGCATGTACTTTAATTTGAAGACTTTCTTGAAAGGTTTTAAGGCTTCGTTTCCATAAACTGGCAGAGGGAAGATTTAGACTGGATGTCAGGAGGAATTTCTTTACAGTGAGGGTGGTGAGGCACTGGAACAGGTTGCCCAGGGAGGTTGTGGCTGCTCCCTCCCTGGAGGTGTTCAAGGCCAGGTTGGATGAGGCCTTGAGTGACCTGTACTAGTGGGAGGTGCCCCTGCCTGTGGCAGGGGGTTGGCACTAGATGATCCTTGAGGTCCCTTCCAACCTTACCATTCTATGAGTCTATTATCATCTATTGGACCTTCATTCTTATCCCCATTCCTGTCTTCCAGCTCAGTGGGCTGGGTACTCCAAGATTTTAATTACTGTTAAAGGCTGAGCAAAGAAGGCAGTAAGTACCTCAGCCTTTTCCTCATTCTTGGCCTCTATATTTCCAGATTCTTCTTAGCCCTCCCTTTATTGTTGATAAATTTTCAGAAACATTTTTTAATTGCCTTTTACTGCCCTAACCAGATTAAGTTCTAGTTTGTTTTGGCCCTTCTAATTTTCTCCTTGTATAACCTCACAGCACTCCTGCCGTACTCTTTAGTGGCCTACCTCTTCTTCCAAAGATCATAAATCAACTTTTATTTCTGAGTTCTAGCCAAGGCTTTCTGTTCAGACGTGTGAGACTCCCACCATATCTACCTTTTTGGCTTTTCCCCTAATTCTTACCAATTAAAAAAATTATACTATTGGTTCCATGTTTAAGCTCTAGACAGTCAAAACACTCCCTAACATAGAGGCTACTCCATCACCTCTCCTTCCTTACCTGTTTCTCCTGAAGAATTTAGAGCCATCCATTACAGTACTCCATTTATGTGAGTCATCCCACCTTGTTTCTTTAACTGCAACTGGATCATAGTTTTCTAGCTGCACAATAGCTTCCAGCTCCTCATGTTGTCCATGCTGAATTTATTGGTGTAGATACACTTCCCTTGGCATATCGATCCCACCACTTTTTCCAAGGGGAGATGCCCAAGTCCTATTTTTTAAATATAAAACAAAACAGTAAAGAAAAGGATAGATTATCTCCCTATTCACTGCCCATTTTCTTAAACAGATATTACTCCATTGAGTAATATCTATTAAGTCTCTATTGAGTAATATTATAAACTCATATCCTGATTTTTGCAGCTATAACAAAAGCATGTGTTTGTGCTTGTGCTGGATATGCATGTCTGTCTGTGTGCCATCCTGCCTCTTTATCCCTGACAATCTGGGTAGCCTTCAACCAAATACACCAAGGAGATAAAGATCTCAAAACTAAATGAGTTTTCACAGGACTTGTGGAAGTTATTGGCTAGGTGGAGACAAGAGACTTACACTAGATGAAGGGCTCATATTGGCTATCAGAGAAACTGTGGTGAACAGAACCCATGTGGGCCCCGCCGACCTGAAAAAGCTTTAGCTGGGCCTCCCATGTTCCAGTATGCTTTTACCTATGAGACTTGATCAGTTCTCAACCTGAAGAGAATGTCTTGCTTGCTATTTTGACTATATAAATTGATGACGTTTGTAATGGAGGTATTACAGGCATTTCAGTTGCTTTGGCAAAATTACTTGTTAATATTCAATGCCTATTAAGTATATGCAGCATGTTTTTATACATTTGATTTGTTGCTTGGTTTTTAGGTTGTCTTGTTTTATTATATAGATTTTTATCTATTTTTATCTACTGCGAAGTAACTTCTAAAGCCAACTCTTTGGGCTTATTTTCTGAAGGCCCTCTCAATGCACTTTGTGAGCAAGCGTGGTGAGCCTACTCCAACCAAGTCACAAAAGTGACCTTTACCTTAAAAAAAAAACTGTTACTTTGAAATGGAGGATTTTTTCAAACACAATTTTCAACTAACTGTGACCCCAGAATAGAATTCAGCATGGATCTCCTGTGGGATAAGCTGGTGCATTAACTGAGGCTACCATAAGAAACCTAAATTTACCTTTCACATGGAAAATGTTGTACTTCTAAATATTTCATCAAGGCAGCACTAAGTATGAAAGATAAAAGTTCAAGAAAGATATACAATAAAACACCTGAATCAATATTTTATGAGCTAGGAAGCTACTGTACAGTAATTGCAGTTACATAGGAATAGCTCAGTGATGAGCAGATGGATTGAAAGTACCAAAGAAATGCAGGTGAATGTACGTGTGTGGGTCTTTACAGTTTACTTTTTGTCATGGACTCCATGTGTTCAGTTGATTTCTAGGGTAGCAACTGGAAAAGGTCCTTTTTGCTTAACTTCTGATGCAAAGTAATCAGATGGCAATCAGCAGAACGGTCTCTACTATGTAAAACTAGGAGTTTGTCCATGTCTTATTTTTTATCACCTATTTCCTAATGCATATTTGGTTCCTGGAAGAGTCCTCCCTTCCTTCTTTTTGTCATTTCTGGTACTTTATAGGGGATAAATTAAGTTCATTTTAATAGACATCCGTTAAAACTGAAGACTTTGCAATTGACAATTTCCTTTATCTGCGTAAGTTAAAAGCCTACCAACAACCATAACTGAAAATGGAAAGTAAATTTGTAGGCTGTTTTGAAGTCAAGGAGAGTTACCTATAGGAATGAATAAGTTTCTGCATAGGATCATCAGCCTTGGAGATAAAAACCTTCTTGACAATAAAAGTGCAATACAGACACATCCACCAACATGCTTCCCTCTTGCCTGGAGGAGTAATTTCAAGGCCTGAGAACACTGATGTCCTTTTGATTCATGATGTTTCTGTCGGAAATGGTCGTCCAAAATTACAATAGAACAGATTTGTGCTTTTCTGATGGGCAGCAGACTTATTGTGAACTGAAATGAAAGCACTCTTCCTTAACCAAGGCAAGAACAACAAAAAACCCGAATAAATGGAAACATCTTTCACCTCCTGGTGGCCTGGCCTGGCCTTTTTTTTTTTTGTTTTTCATACAATAATAGCATCTGCTGGTTCAGGCAATTATCAGGATCATGTATGCTATTTCTTCCAAGGTACTTCATATGTAATAAGAGAAGTTTTCTGCTCTACGGAGCTTATAGTTTGACTAAGCAAAACTGTAACAGACAAAAACTGAGATAAAGTAATTTCTCCAAGGTTGAAGAGAGTTGTCATTGAAGCTACAGGTCTATTGTTAGACATGGATTTCCTTTTACTCCATATAAAATGAGACTTAAATGCAGAGAAATGGTAAATACACACAAGGTTCTTCTGTTCTTCCTGATTTCTAGAAGTAGAAACTGGTTTGCAAGACAGATGGAAACCAAATGGTGTTGCTCAGAGCCTCTGCTCAGCTATTTATAGGCAAGACCTTAGGTTTGAAACTAGAATTCCTGAAACCCAATTCAATGCCTTAATCACAAAACCACACTCACTAGCAGAATGTACAAAAATTTTTAACTTTTCAACGTCTAAGGCATTCCTTACATAATGAAGAGACAATTATATGTTTCATATTAAATATTTGTGGACAAAGGACAGAATCTTCCTCGGCATAGATGAATGATACTGAGATTGCTAGGTCATCTTGTTATTTCCCTTAAATTATTCCAAAGAAACGTAGACTATATCTGGTTGGAAGAGACCTTTCAGTCCAGTTTTCAACCCATCACTGAAGGGTCAACACTAAACCGTATCTCTAAGCACCAGGTCCACATGCTGCTTAAATACCCCCAGGGATGGTGACTACACCACTGTCCTGGGGCAAGCATTCTAATGTTTGATAACCCTCTTTATGAAGAAATATTTCTTAATATCCAGCCTAAACTTCCCCTGGCTCAGCTTGTGACCATTTCCTCTAGTCCTGTCCCTTGTCATTACAGAGAATAGGCTGACCCCCTCCTCACTCCAACCTCCCTTCTGGTAACTGTAGAGGGTGATGAGGTCTCCCCTCAGCCTCCTCTTCTCCAGATTGAATGACCCCATATCTCTCAGGCTCTCCATGTAGGTCATGTGCCTCAGACCCTTCAGGAGCCTTGTTGCCTTCTCCGGACATNACATGCTGCTTAAATACCCCCAGGGATGGTGACTACACCACTGTCCTGGGGCAAGCATTCTAATGTTTGATAACCCTCTTTATGAAGAAATATTTCTTAATATCCAGCCTAAACTTCCCCTGGCTCAGCTTGTGACCATTTCCTCTAGTCCTGTCCCTTGTCATTACAGAGAATAGGCTGACCCCCTCCTCACTCCAACCTCCCTTCTGGTAACTGTAGAGGGTGATGAGGTCTCCCCTCAGCCTCCTCTTCTCCAGATTGAATGACCCCATATCTCTCAGGCTCTCCATGTAGGTCATGTGCCTCAGACCCTTCAGGAGCCTTGTTGCCTTCTCCGGACATGTGGACATGTTCCAGCACCTCAATATCCTTCCATACAAAGGGGAGTCACTTCCACCTTAGAACAGAAGGTGAAAGCCCATCATCCATGCTCAGACTCTCAAACTGAGCTTGTAAAGAGAAAGGAGCAATAGAAATATGCTTTTCTCTTAACCTGAATGAATTTCCTTACCATCAGGCTATTGATAAAGATGCAGTGCCTTTTCTTGTTGCTTGCTGAGAAAAGATTGGCGTGGACGCTTGACTTCTGTGTTAGAGCAAAAGAAAGTGTGCAAACTTGCAACCCCAGATTTAGGTGCCTAAGAAATAAAATTGGGAAGACTTTTCCTTTTTATAGACCACCAATGTATATAGGCTTCCAAGTTTTGTGATTTTTAGTGTTTCAATGCAAGTAGCTCTGTATATGCAAAGTCAATACATGCTTTAGTGACTTCTTCATTGAAAAAACAGAAAATACACACACACATTAGATCATTAACTACATATCAGTACTATTCAAATGTTTGCCCCGTGTTTTGGTGTCCATTAACTGTATGAATCCTTTCTTTACCTGCTTCCTAAGTGAGGTAATTCCAATGCAGATAGCTTCACATATCGGTGAACTATTCTGCATTCTCCAGTTTAAGCATAGAAGTCACAGGAAGACAGTTGTGGTTGACAAATAACACAGATATTTAGATGTACGTAGTTGAGACTAAAGCCAAATTGAAATTGGCTCAAACTTGGAAAGTAACAGGATTTAAAATGTGTGTATGAGGAGTACTGTCTTGTCAAAGGTAGACATTCCTTTGATAGCTAATAAATAATTTCCCTCTATCAGGAGATTAGAGCAAGCTATTGTGCAGCTAATGTCTCAACAGCTGATTGTAAATTAAATCCCCGCTGGTGTTTCTGAGATGAAATCCCAGCCCCTTATCCTCCGAGCCGCTCAACTTTTCCTCCTAAGCAACTTAATAAAGACAATATTAATATCTGCATTATATTGCTACAATGTAATAATTTCGTTGTTGCAAAAACTAACAACTTCCAAAACATGAGTAATGCAGAAATCTGTGTTTTCATCTTTTATCTTTTACCTATGAGTGCTAGAGGAACTATTACATTTGGCTTCTATATCTTTCAAGTAAAATTCTCAAAGGATTAAAACTTCAATGAATTAAACTTCACAACACTTTTCAGAAAGAGATTAATACCTGTTTATGTAAGTGCCTTGATTACCAGGGAGTGAGGGTGACTTTCTGTGACTAATTTTTAAATTAGATATCTAAACACAGGAGTGTCATTACTTTCTGATTCACTGCAAATTACTTGCAGCTTTCAGTCTGCATGTTTTGCAGTAGGTACAGAGAAGTGGAAGAAAGCCAAAGTGCTGATAGTAAGAGTTCAGTGCGTGTCATAAAGACCCGTACTTGGCTAGCTGTAGATGCTCTATGCATAAAATTACAGAGGAGACAGAACTGGCAATGCCATTGCCATCCAACCCAAGCCGAGTGATTTTTCTGAGTAGATAATTATGGTTTACATTACTGTGGCAGAAGAGGGTATTAGAAGAGTTTAGTGAAAGTGCTGTCTGTTTCTGTTTGCAGAATACCTATGAACTTTTTTACTGCCTGGAAGTTACCACCTTACCCTGCAGTCTTCTGCTCAATTTTAAGTCTGCCATTATCTGGATAATTTATCACAGGGAAAAAAAAAAATCTGTTGCTTTAGGATAAATACAATATATGAAGAATAATATTCCATTTCAGAATATCTGAAAACTAGTATATTTTAATGCTAAAGATTTTTTCAAAGTTTCTGTTACAATGATTTTTTTTTTTAATTTATTTTTTCTCTATTGAATTCACTGTTTGCTCTTACAACCCCAAATCATGTGTTGTGTAATTTTCATTGGCTTTCTGTTCTGAAGTGGAAAAGAGGAAGTATGATTACCCTAAATAATTTTAAGATGAAGATTATTAGAGGAACAAATCAGGTCTCATTTTCAGGTGGAAAAAAACCCACAGATATTGTCATAAACCTTTATTGTATTTATTTTTCATTTTAAATGCTTGTATTGAAAATAAAATTAAATCTTTAGCACTCCTCCATGCATTTCCAAAACCTATATCCTGTTAAATGCAGGTTGGAGGAAACCATGTGGTCCTACTGCATTTTTGGCATGATTTTGTACTGTAACTACCTGCTCCTATCAGAAAAGCATTCTGGAGCAGGCGACCCTTGGTCTGACCTGACACAAGCTCTCTCATGTTCATACCTAGTCACTACTCAACAGTAAGAAAGCTGAGAAGAAATTGCACCAACCTTCCTTTTATATGACCCACTTCTGAGAACTGCAGGCATTCCTTTTAAATTACTAATTCTTTTTTGCTTTCTTTCCATTGGATTGGATTTACTGTGTCACCTTCATCCTATCTAATACTGGAGCGTAATAACCACACTATAGTGGTTCAGGTTAGTGCATTTCAAGCCCATAGGTTTTGATAACATCCCACCTTTAATAGTGACTTGACATTCACATAGGCATTTACAAAATTATTACCTTCATAGCAATGTAATTTCTTTACCATCTGGTGCAGCATCAAATTCAGCAATGGTTCAGGAATTTGTCTCATTATTAACAGTCTTGTGGGCTTCTTTAAATAGTATCACAGTATCACCAAGGTTGGAAGAGACCTCCAAGATCATCAAGTCCAACCCGTTACCACAGACCTCAAGACTAGACCATGACACCAAGTGCCACGTCCAAACCCACCGTGAACACCTCCAGTGATGGTGACTCCACCACCACCCTGGGCAGCCCATTCCAGTAGGGAATGACTCTCTCAGTGAAGAACTTTCTCCTCACCTTGAGCCTAAACTTCCCCTGGCGCAACTTGAGACTGTGTCCTCTTGTTGTGGTGCTGGTTGCCTGAGAGAAGAAAGCAACCTCCCCCTGGTTTTGATTTGTTTTTTTGTTTTTTTTTTTATTTTTTTGTTTGGATTTTGTTTGGTTGGTTTTGTGTTTTATTTTTTGTGTGTTTGATCCAAGATAATGAATCACAAAGGACTTTGTTTAGGAACCACTACATTACTAAAACAAAAGAAGTAAGAAATTAGCCGTAGCTGGGACAACAAGGAAACTGAATCGTAGCATACTTCTGTTCCTGATACCAACCAAGGATATGTCTCTTTGGCAGTAAACATTGTATAATTTGATTTTACAGGACTATAGGCATTTGGAACATAGTAGAGAATGAATTTCAAACATACTTTTTAGTGAAAATCTCTAAATAATTTTTCAACTTCAATGAGAAACCTGTTCAGATGCTTTTAACTTATTTGCATCCATCTCAACATAAAATTGTGTTTTGCACAGAGCCTCAGTAGAGAACAATAATCTTATTTCATAGAAAAGTTCAAGATAGACATTTATTTTTGTTTTGCCCTGGAATGAAAGTCAAGCATTCTGAAATTCTGTGCAGAAATAAACATTCTTTCCTGTCCAATCTTTCAAAAATGTTTGAAAAGTTTTGAAATGGTTTGCTTCAAACATAGTGAGATTTTTCAGCTGGAAATGTTAACAGTTAAATGTGTTGACTTCTTATTTTTGATAAGTTCAAAAGTGGCCATTTCAGTGCCAGTCAGGTTGTCATTTATGGATATGCCTACACAGATACCAAGGATGTGTTATAAACAAGCAAAGCTACTTCTAAACTCAGTGACTCAGATATCTGAGCAATGCAGACACTACTGTGCGAACTCCATCCCCTCAGGGATGACCCAAAGTTCTTGATAGGACTTGTGCAGCTTATCATGAAACTCTACAGGCCAATATATGTGGCTTCTGTTCCACTTCCGTTGTCAGGATTTTGTAAGACTGGTTGGAGAAGCAAGAGAAGACTGTTCAAAATAGATTGAGAAAAAGTAGGAACAGCAATTTGGGGTATCTGTCTTCTCCTTGGGCCAACCAGCAAGTGAACTTTCAAGTTCAGTGCTCCTTTGGCTTGAGTTTTCACTCCATTTTAAAATTAAAGACATGAAAGTTAGTTTTATTCTTTGCGTGGCTTAATTTTTCAAGGGAAAAAAAAATAGACCTGAAGTTCCACATTATCATTAATTCTTTAACCTCTTTCCTTAAGGACTGGTTGCAGGATGATGCTGACATTCTAGTAGTATGTAGTGAGAGTTCTTAGCCACAGGTTGGCTATGTTTGTGCACAGTATGGATGCTTATCGCACTGCATCTGTGCAAGCCGTATGTTCTTGCTTTGATGCTTGACGGAGGTGTGGTTGACCATCACTGTGTCCCTTCAGAATGAATGCAGAAAAAAGCTAAAGCAATATCTAGATTCAATTTTTTATTTTTGAAGCTCACTTTGGAGCAAATTTGGAGTACTGCCCAAAGAGTTTTCCAGAACATCTGTCCCCGTGATGTGCAGAATTACAATACAGGTGATCCAAAAGTATTCCTTGGATTGTTCATTGGAATCTGATTAATTTACCTGCCCAATGCAGTCGCTTATGCTGACTTCTATGTTGCAGTCGATGTCACAGCTGCTGTGAGAGATCCTGAAAAATTTCTGCAGAAATATTCTGTGGGAAAAGTAAATAGAACTGATGTGATACTGTTGGCAGTAGCAAATCCCTGTCTGTTTGTTTGTGTGGGTTTGGGATTCTGTCTGTTTGTTTGTGTGGGTTTGGGATTCTGTTTGTTTGTTTGTTTTTACAATATTTGCAACTGTGTTTGAGGGGGAGGAAGGTTGAGACAGTGTCTCATCACTTAATTCCTTCCAACAGCAGCTGAAGCCCAGCAGCAATGGCTGTTCTGTTACTGAGATAGCACACAAATGTAAACAAAGTTAAATGTCTGCCTTCCAAAAGAACTGCTGCATCCACACTAGTTAGAAGAAAACAGTTTTTAAAAGAGATGTGTTTCTTACCAAATTGCCGCCTCCCTTTCCAGCACACACCAGCAGTTTTTTAACCACACAAATAGACCATTTTGTCAGCCAAACAACACACCTAACAGTAAACAAAACTCTTACAGATTAAAATCACCCACTTCTTTTCTATATTAGACTTGAAAAGGTGGGAAACATTTGAACATGGAAGGAAGAAATGCTTCTCCTAAGGCAAGAAATTTTCTCAGGTACTGCTGCCCTCCTTGCTCTCTTTAGAGATAGTTTCTCTCCAGGAGATGGAGAGAAAGAAACCTCATGGGTCTCTGAAACATGTGTGCTGACTGGGCTCTAGCACACTTCCAGCATATAAAAGATGTTCCAAGTTCTTGCTCAAATATTACCAAGTAGGAGAGGTAACAGCTTGTCCAGATATTATTCATCCATTACTAGTATTTAAGAAGGCTGTTTTCTCTGCTTCATCAGTGGTATTCTTTGTCTTGAGAATAAGCCTAAATCAAATAATCCAGAGTCCTCCAGACAGACAAACTTGTATCTTGTCTATCTCTCCACCAACTCTGAAAGTTTGTCTGACACAGAGATGACCTTAACGTTACTTGTAGGAAGGAAGGAAAAATTTGTAGCTTGTGCTGAAATAAATGTAAGATCAGAGCGCTGTCTTCCCATAACTGTGAAGCAATTTACAATAAAGTGACTGAGCCAATGTTTCTTAAGGGCTGGACCAGACCTAGGAATTCCTGCAGTCACTTGAATGACTTATTTTTCACTACCAGATGTATCTTCTGAACTCTGACCATCACACTACCATGATATTCTTCAGAGAGGTTCTTTGCCTCCTGCAGAGTGAGTTTTGTCACTTGAAGCTCTTCACAGCCTGCATCTCCTCTCTTTTCTTTCCAGTGTTCTTGCAGGCCTTCCACAAAAGCAGCTTCCCAGAGCAAAGAAGTGGTATGTTTCTATCTGTATTTACCTGCTCTGTGGAAGAATGTGCCTTCTGGAGTGGCTTTTAACATCATTTGATAGCTTCACTTACACAGCTCAGAGAGAAAGGGTGCTGGAAGTGACAGTGAAAATTCATTGCTGTCTATCCTGGGAGCATCATTGCAGGGGAAATCCTAGACAACAGCTGATTTAAGGGCAGGCATTGTGAGGTGAAATAAATCAATGGATAATTATTACCTCTGAAGGCAGTGGCAGCCAGCAGCACAGCGATGAGAGTGAGACAGGCAGTACATGCTAATAGGCTGGGAGAATCCTGTCTTGACAGTTTTCATCTTGCTCCATTTCTTTCTGCAAATAAGATGCATCTGTTTGCCTCCAGCTCTCAGCAGCCAAAGTAAACAGTCATGCTACAGCAGGTCACAGTGTGACTTCCTGTAGGTAAATTGAATTACTCTGAAGCAATAGACATTTGTCCAGTGAAAAGAACACCCAAGACTACCTGTGCTGAGGGTAGATAGCCAACACCATGGACAAGGAGTATCTCAACAGTAAGTCAGAGCAAAACAGGAAGTACCAAGTGCAATTGTCAAGGTGCAACAAAACAAAGTGGTAAATATTCAAGCCAAAATAAAATGACCTGTGTTTATTTAACCTGCTTCTCTGTTGCCTCCATCAAAAAATACCTGCATAATTTCTATAGTCACCATATTATTTCCCAGAGACACACACACTTCACAATGGCCACTTACCACAATAAATGTAACAAATATTCAGGGTTGGCAACCAGGCTTTGATGTATTCCTGACTCTTCAAAGAAAGAGTCAGAGCACAGACCAGGAACTCCTTCTGTTGCAATGGTTTTTTTTTCTTTCTTATGCTGGTTAGTAGGATCAATTATCCACATGTACGACAAGCTGCTTGATTGGAAAGTCCCATTTTGCTGGATGCCAACCACAGATTTCAGGGAAATCAAACTATTTAGCTTTATAGACTCAAAAAACTTCTCCTCCTGTGTTACATTAACGTATGTGCCAGAATGTGTGTTCCAGATTTCATAGTTGCTAATGAAATGTGAGTAGCTATAGATCCTGATAACTAAAACCATATAGTGATTATTGCATACAGAAAATCATGTTTTCCATGAATGAAGAAATGTTTGACATTGCCTTGGAATTTATTAAAGACATCGAATGATGAGGAGGGAAACTATTTCCTCCTTTTTACATATATTTCTTTCTGTCATTACATACGTTATATATTCTTATAGATTTCATTCCTTTGTAGGAAATCTTTTAAGCATTTTCTGTATCTGTGGTTTCTGTTTTATAGGGCTGATCTTTTTGTAGGCGGGGATAGAGATGGCTTCTACTTTAAGGCCTAGATATGTCCTGCCTACCTTGTGACACTGAAATTCCTCAGCTGGAAACTCAGCCTTAGCTCTCTTTAATTGACGAAAATGCACACATGCCTTGAAAGAATGGTCCAGGTACAAGTCAGTTCAGATAAAGAGAGGTATATGACTTCCATTTGCAATAGAAAAAAAAAAAAATATAGGGAGAACCTGCTTCCCCAGCTTCAGTTGGAACGAAGCTCTTAAATGTCGCTTCAGCAGAAATCATTCAACAGTTCAGTGCCCCACTAGCACCTTCTGATTTGTGGTTGCTTTTCTTCCATATTTTTCTTTTTTTTTTTTTTTTTTTTCCTGAGATGGTCTTAATATTGACCATTTATTTCTGATTTTGGTAGTTAGTGCTGTCAAGGTGAAGGGTTATGTCTGCTTTAGTAAATGAGCCAGTGGTAGGGAATGTCCTGGCTGTGGCAGCTCAGTCTTCTGTACTGTTGAAGTGGTAGAGCACTCCCTGGCATGTTTTCGGACCTAGGAGGCTTGCTTCTTCCAGGTAGATCTGAGCATGGTTCAAGAAATGACACAGGCCAGGGACTATTCCCAAGCAGACAACTTGGATGCAGCCTTTCTGCACAGGCATAGGTCTCTTTGCTATTTGCCTCAAGGCCAGCAACAGTTATGACCACATTTGAATTAACAGGATAGACAAAGCAAGAGGCCCTCTATATTTACCCTGTATTATGAATCCCTTGGTGCTTTGGCAGTGCCACACAAAGCATCCAAGGTAAGCATGAATCTGATCCAAAAATCTACTGAAAACAGTGGAGGCCTTCTGTTGTTAATGAGTTCTCAGTCAGACCATAAATGAACACTAAATGTTAGACAGAGAAGTACTTGGGAAAAAAAAAATGAGTACAGGTATATATTATGAATATGCTTACTTTTAAAGAAAGGAGAGTGAAACCAAAGGCTTCAGCAGAAAAGACAAATACAACCCAACCAGTTGACTTACTGCTGCAACACACTGGCTTTTCATGTCTTGCTGCAGAGCCTATGGTGATTCCACCAAAATGCTGATATTAGTCATTGATTTATACTTTGCTCTAAGCTTTGTTAAATAGATTGAATATATAATTTCCTTACAAAATTAGTAGCTTCTCAAAATGTTTTGGTGTTGCACTTTAATCTGTCATCTGAACAGAGGCCTATACTGGCCCATTTTCTATTTGGTGATAACAGCATAATTTCAGCCTAAATCCTACATATGAAACAGCAACGATATTTGAGGCTCCATGTTTTCTGCTTGAGAAGAAAGAGCTTTTTAATAGGATATTTGGAAGCCAATTAAAGGACTTTAAGTTATTCTTTTGACAAAAAAGTTTTATAATGTAGATTTTCAGTGCATTTGGTTTCCTTTGGGAGTGAGATAATGACTTGAAAGAAAAATAAAAAAGCAGATATATTAAATAATGACTGCCATATTCTGACTTCTGTCTCCAAAATAAGTGAAATTTCAGTCCATTCTGTGCCTTTCGGTCTTGTCATGAGCTTTAAAACCAGTCTTTTTGAAGAACACTGAGTACTGTGTGCAGTTCTGGAGCCCCCAGCACAGGAAGGACATGGAAGTGTTGGAGCGGGTCCAGAGGAGGGCCACAAAGATGATCAGAGGGCTGCAGCAGCTCTGCTATGAGGACAGGCTACAAGAGTTGGGGCTCTTCAACCCGAAAAAGAGAAGGCTTCAAGGATACTTTATAGTAGCCTTCCAGTATCTGAAGGTCCCTTCCAACCTTACCATTCTATTATTCTATGATCTTTTGCGTACCTTCCTCTTTTGCATACCTTTCCTCTTACACTTATGAATTTATTGGAATACAGGGTTTACATTTAAGGAAACGATTATTACACTTTTATTTGTCATACTCTGATTAAAAGACATGTGTATGCGATTGCTTCCAGCTATTATCTGTGCTGCAGTTGAGGGGCAAATTATGCCCCCAGTCCAAGCATCCGTACTTCCTTGTAGCCCATGCATCCTCAAAATTAGCCAGAACAGAATTTGACTGAGTCAGAAGTATCTTTTTGGCAAAGTCAGTTTACTGAAATAGTAATCCAAATACTGTTCACTGTTGCAAAGAATCTGTAGGTTTTCACTTAAACTTTGTATTCCTTTTATAATCATGAACTCCCACGATGCTCTTACAGCTGATACCTCTCTGCAGCTAGTCTCTCACAAGTAGGCATGGATGACTCCTCAAATAACATTTATTTCTAGCTGTAAACTGTTAAGATGCTGTTCCTAAGGAAAGGAAAAAAAAAAAAAAAAAAAAAAGGGTGAAACCTGGTAAATAATCCATCCATCTGGTAAAAACAGCAGAGCACAATTCTGTAGAAACCATATCTTCTCTCCTGAAGTATATCTGATAGTTTTGGAAAGCTGATATGGGATGAGAGTTCAGTGCATACTTGTATCTGCAAGAATTCATGGCAGAAGGAGGAAGTTGATATAAATGTGGAGAAAAGTCCAAACCTTTCTATTAGGTGANCTGTCCTCATAGCAGAGCTGCTGCAGCCCTCTGATCATCTTTGTGGCCCTCCTCTGGACCTGCTCCAACAGTTCAATGTCAGTACTCCACACAGTACTCTAGGTGGGGTCTGACGAGAGCAGAGTAAAATACTTGATGCATAAAAGAGGAATTATTTGGAATTATCTTAAGTTTTAGTGTTAACAGAGAGCTTCTCTATATCTTTTATTGTTGTCCACATTATTCCCATCTAAGGTACCACCATGCAACGATAAACTGCGTAGAATGTAATGCATGATAAAAAGTCACGAAACACCTTTGTTATGCTCAAGGATTATTTTAGGTTTCTGGAGAGATGGAAGAGAGAGGGATATCTCAGTGCACACTGGGCCTTCTAGCGTGTTAAAGCTTGTGGAAACAAAGGAAGTGCAAACTCTTCCACCTGGGAGGAATTCTCTCTTACAATAATATAGACTGTGGACAGACTGTCGAGGGAGCAACTGTGGGGAAAGGGTACTGGGGCTGCAGGTAGTGGAAGCTGGGTAGGAACCAGTAGCAAGCCCTGGAAGCAGAGATGGTCAGCAGAATCCAGGGCTGCATCAGCAGGAGCACTGCCAGAACCTCAAGGCAGTGGTTGTCCCTTCTGCCTAGCTCTCATTGTTAGACCACATCTGGATACTGTGACTAGTTTGGTGCCCCCCAGTGAAGAAAGACATCAATAACCTGGAATGAGTTCAGTCCCATGATACTCAGGGATGGAGCACTGCCCCATGAGCAGAGTCTGGGGCATCAGGGCTTGTCCAATCTGAGGCAGAGCTGCCTCTGGGGACACCTGACAACTATCTCAATACCTACTGGGAGTGGTGGAAAGGCAACAACCAGTCCTTTCACAACTATGCATGGCAGGGCAACAAGGTGTGGCAGGCATGAGCTGAAACAAAAGGGATTCATGCTGAGTACCGAAACCTCTACCTATTACGCACAGGCAGGCCAGGGGGTTGGGCAGGGAGACTGGCTGCCCAAGCAGTTCGGGCAGGCTCCATCCTTGCGAGGTTTCAAGACCCATCTGTACAAAGACCTGAGCAACCTGGTCTCATCCCACAGCTGGCCCTGCTTGGAGCAGGGGTGCATGAGGGACCCCTTGAGATCCCTTCCAACATGAATGACCCAGTGATCCTAGGTGTTTTGCAGCACAGAGATGACATGCTGGTTACACCTGACTAAAGCATCCGCTTAATATCCTATTTGTAGAAAAGATTTTATTCAGAAATTCACCCATTTTATGCCAAGTCCAAAGTAAATGAACAGTACTTCTTTGCTAAGGATGCCTTGTGGTCCTTCCCAGAGTCTTTTAAAAGTTAGCCAACAGACACAGCTGCACTTTTCCTGTAGACTCATATGAACTCTGCTCCAACAAAGACCTGAAGATGCCTGTATATAGGAAATCAGCACAAGTATCCTTGTAAATCCAGATTATTTTGAAACAAAATAATGGCTTGTTTCCGACCCCCAGGCTTAATTATGTAAGGCACTATGAAGTATATTTTCTCTATATCGTGCTCTATTTAGAAACTAAAGGTGTACATTTCTTAAAATGACCAATTAGAGTAGATGGGATAAGAGATCTGTCTAGATAGGTGTCCCAAAAGATATGCTGCATAATCATTCATTACGTTTTTCTGCCAATTTAGGATGATATTTTAGCTCAATAATAGCTATCCACAGTTCTTTGTAGTATTTCATCTCACACATATAGAGAAGAGATGACCTTTTTTTATTCCGAGAGCCCTTCATGAATGCTATGAAAAGATATTAATGTACCTATGAAACAAAAGGCTTTTGCAAATAGGAATGCAAGAAAAAGTCTCTTTACCTCCTCATTCTCAAATGAATTGCAGATGTCAGGCAAATCAATAAATCTTTTGTATATCAAGAAAAATAAGGATCCCAACCACTTCCCTCAAGACTCTTTATATAAAAGGTGGCACAAAATTATGTAGGTGGATTATGATCTATAGGCAAGTGCACTGACTATTAACATCTAAAAGTGACATTTCCTTTTCAGACAAATTTAATATGAGCTGCTAAGATGCATTTTGCAGGCAGCTTGCTTGTACAGAAGCTAAATTGGGCATGCTTTTATGATTGTGCTGTATGAATTTTCCAACTCAGACCAGCTTCTGCTGCCCCTCACAAGTCAGTTACTGTGGGTAGAACTGGTCTAATTTTTCCAGTGCATCGCACATTTGCCTAGTTAGACTGTTTATGAAATAATGCCACTGAAACACTCCAGTTAGATAAGGTAGAAAATAATGGTCAGAGAATGACGGCAAGGGAGAGAGAAAAAAATCCAAATATTGAAATATTTTATTCTAACAACTTGTAAATAAACTTTCTGGCTTTTCCAGACAGATTTTATTTCTTAAAAGAAGAAATGTTAAAAAGAGTTCACAGAATCACAGAATTAGTCAGGTTGGAAAAGACCTCTAAGATCATCGAGCCCAACCTATCACATAACCCTTCTAATTAACTAAACCATGGCACCAAGTGCCACATCCAGACTCCTCTTAAACACTTCCAGGCATGGTGATTCCACCCCCTCCACGTACAGCACATTCCAATGGCCAATCATTCTTTCTGTGAGGAACTTCTTCCTAACATCCAACCTAAACCTACCTTGGCACAGTTTGAGACTGTGTCCTCTTTTGTTGCTGGATGCCTGCGAGAGGAGACCAATCCCCCCTGGCTACAAGCTCCTTTCAGGTAGTTGTAGAGAGCAGTGAGCCTCCTCTTCTCCAGGCTGAACACCCCCAGGTCCCTCAACCACTCCTCAAAGGGTTGTGCTCCAGGCCCCTCACCAGCCTCATTGCCCTTCTCTGAACACATTCAAACACCTCAACATCTTTCTTAAATTGAGGGCCCCAGAACTGGACACAGTACTCAAGGTGTGGCCTAACCAGTGTGGTGAGTACAGGGGCAGAAGAACATCCCTGGTCCTGCTGGCCACACTGTTCCTGATACAGGCCAGGATGGCATTGGCCTTCTTGGCCACCTGGGCACACTTCTGGCTCATGTTCAGTCGGCTGTCAAACAGTACCCCCAGATCCCTCTCTGCCTGGCTGCTCTCCAGCCATTCTGTCCCCAGCCTGTATTAACTGAAAGCTCAACAAAAATAAAAAGCCCTTATCAACTAAGCAAAATATGTCATGTTAACCAGAATGGATACATACTTTGTGTTTCATGAATTAATTGTTTTCATATTGGTGTTTTGTAAACCAGGTGTTGGGTTTTTTTTCAGTGCAAGCCTAAAAAAAAAAAACAAACAAACAAACAAAAAAAAAAACGCACAGTCAACACTCATTTTACAAATCTGCAAGCAAAGTGTCTATTACGTGGTGATAAAAATGTTTTTCTTGTCCCCTTGAAAAGTACTCACGTGTTCAAGACTTCAAGGAGTATATTGTATCTTTGGGAGATCAGAGGATGTTATTGGAAATGTGAATGAATGCTGTAATGCTGGCTTTAATAAAATGCTAAATGAGGGCCTCTGCACCCAGGTCAACCATAATATGTCAGTCTTGCCAGCTCTCAGAGGGTGGAAAGAGGAAATGGAGCTGAACAAAAAGAAAATGTAATTCAGCTTTGTCTTCTGTGAAAGAAAAATGATTATGGCAAAGAGAAATTTATTTATATATGTTCACCACAAAATTAAGAGAAACACAGAAAGAGTGAGAAATCCATTTAAAAATGCATAGCCTTGCCAGCGCAGCATTTCATGCAACCATACAGCCAGGGGATAGCAAGGGATGCTAGCACTGTAGTGGGGGTACTTCCTCCAATCTCCACACATCCAAACCTGTGTCCAGCCCCTCATCTCTTGTGAGAGGCACTGCCCAGGCATGGCTGATGACTGAACCCTATTGTGGGACACTGGGCTGACAAACCTAGGCAAACTTGGATTCAACTCTAGCCAGGCTCTTTGCTGACAGCTGTTCTGCTTTGTCTGGATCAGTGCCATCAGTCAGAGGAAGAAGCAAAGAGTTTTGCCATTCCCATTGAAGAAATACCTGTGCATTGTACATAGTTAGGCACTCCTACAGGATCAGATGTCCTCTTGATAGCTTGAAGAAACATAACTTTAAATGGCTAGAGGTGGAACACTAACAAAAAATAACAAAAACCCTACAGAAAACACTGACTTAAACCTCTCACATTTATCACTGGTTTCATTAATTTAGTGATTTTTTTTGCAGTAATTTGATAAGTAATTTAGTTTCTGTGTGTTAAGTTTTTCTATGTATCCCTGGAAAGCCACTAGTTAATAGGAAGCTGACAAGCTTTTTCTCTGTTCATATCAGGTGCTGAAACTAATTTGAACTTGAGGAGCAGAGAAGATCCAAATACATCAGATACTGGGTCAGAAACCCAGGATAAAAATGCAAATAACCATGGAACTCAGTCATCTAATCCACTGTCCAGTTCTGTGACTGCTGAAAATGGAAATTCAGTATCAAATGGTAAGCAGTTTTTAATCCCAAAGCTCCTCTAACATAAAATTGCTGAAGTGTTTCATTGAATGAGCTTTTTAAGATACAGTCAAGCTGGAGTCTTCTGAGTTGTGAAATATCTGTGTTTCTGGAACCGGCTTAACTTTGTATGTGTGAACTGATAAACCCCTCTCCAATAAAAGCTGAATGTGAAGAAAATAGAACAGCCTCTGTTGAGGAATTTGTAATTAGCTCAGCTCTGAGTTTGTAAGTAGCCCAAGGCATGAAGGACTGAGATTTGAGATTTCTAGTCCTGTAATCAATACAAAGAGAACACAAAATGGAAAATCAGAGCCTCCCTTTGCTACAGGTGCCCTACTAGTGAATGCCAATTTGTTTATCATTGCAAAAGATGATCAAAACAGTGCAAGAACAGTGACAGAGAGAATGAAACCTTTCAAGGTTCTGAAAGCATAAACCTGTATTACATAAAAACACACAACATGAATACGAAAGTCTGAATAGAAAAGACAAAGTGTTTATTTTGGTGAAATGTGGGGTAGATGTCTAAGTTCTTGCATGACGCTGGGTACAATTATCTTCATGCTGAAAACAAGTCTAAATATGGTTTGTGCAAGCAGAACAGTTGTATAGCCTTCATTGCTTAAAGGCAGAACTGCACATAATGAGCTTTGTAATTTGTAATTTCTCGCTTGCTTCCTGTGATAGGAGAAGGAGCAATGGATGTAAGTTGCAGCACAAGAGGTTCCACCTCAACACAAGGGGAACTTCTTTACTGCAAAGGTCACAGACCACTGGAACAGGCTCCCCAGAGAGGCTGTGAAGTCTCCTTCTCTGGAGACTTTCAAGACCCATCTGGATGCATTCCAGTGTGACCTGAGCTAGATTGTATGGTCCTGCTCTGGCAGAGGCGTTGGATGCGATGATCTCTTTGGGACCCTTCCAACCCCTGACATCGTGTGGTCCTGTGATTTGAAAACTATACTGAAAAAATTCAAAATTAAACATTTCAAAATCACAATTCCTTTCTTTCCAGGAAAACCTGTTCTCCATATTCACAGTGTTTGAGCAAAATAGTTCTTTCTGCATTCTCCAACAATCAAAGCAAAAAATCTCACCCAGTCTGAGCAATTACAGGAGTGTAAAGGCATCTTTGGCCATTGCAACAGCGCTCATAATTGTATCAGTACAATAATCTGGGGAGGAAGGGAACATATTTTCAGTATGTGTAACAGTCAGACTACTAAATTAGCACCAAAAGTGTGGGTAGGCCAAGTCTAATTCTTTTCTATGTAATATTTTAACCTGATGTCCTAATGGGACTCATCGTTGTAGTCATTCCAAACCCACCTGGATGCTGTCCTGTGCAACCTGCTCTAGGTGATTGTTCTGTGGCAGGGGGAGTTAGTCTAGATGATCTCGAGAGGTCTCTTCCAAACTTTGATTTTACTCTGTTGCAGAGCAAAATTGTATTGTAAGTTTTGTTATACAGAATGCTGGTTTTGCAGCCTTAATAACAATTGAAAGAGTTGACAATATCAAAAACTTTGTTGTATTTTCATTGCATAAATTCAAACCTGGTTTGCCAGTTTGCTTAGGGAAAAATATCATTTCAGACCTGATGGTAGTACATTGGAAAGGCCTGTCTCACAGAGGGAAAAGGGTTCTAGGACAAGAATTAGAAGGGTGCATTCATAGAGCTTTAATGTAGATTCTGAGGGGGATGGGTTTATAAAGCAGGTTTTGCACCAGTGGGGCAGTGTTTCAGTATCAATGAAAACCAGGAGATGTCCTACCCCTCTAGGGTGGAATCAGTGCACTCAGCTCACTCCTTGGAATGACTGCTCACCAGTGCATGCATCATGGGCAGTTAACAGGAGTTAGCAATCCATGTGCAGCCAAGGGGTTATGATCTGGTGGCAGTTACAGAGACATGGTGTGACATCTCACATATCTGCAATGTGGTAAGTTTAGCCAAGACCTTCTTAGGAATGGCAGGTCAACAAAATGAAGTGGTGGAGTTGCTGTTTATGTGAGGGAGTAACCACAATGTCTTGAGCTGTGTCCAGGGGTGGATGAGGGGTGAGTTGAGAGCTTGTGGGTATGAATTACAGGGCAGGTCAGCATGGGTGATGCTCTTGTGAGTGTTCATTACAGGCTGTCTGATCACGATGAGGACATTGATGAGGCTTTCTGCAGGCAGCTGACAGCAACCTCACAATCACAGGCCCTGGTTCTCATGGGGGTTTTTAACTACCCAGATATTTGCTGAAAAGCCTACTCAGGCAGATGGCCACAGTCCAGGCGGTTCCTCCAGTGCACTGAGGATAACTTCTTCATGCAAATTGTGGGTGAGCCAACTAGGAGAGGAGTACTACTGGACCTGATACTCACTAACAAGGAGGGTCTGGTTGAAGCAGTGAAGACTGAGGGCAGCCTTGGCTACAGAGACCATAAGAAAAAGGAGTTCAGGATCTTGTGCAGTAGAAACAGAATACCAGGCAGGATCACAACCCTAGACTTCAGCAGGGTCAACTTTGACCTTTTCTAGCAATTACTAGGGGAAATCTCATGGGACAGGGAAGTAGAAGGTAATGGGGCCCAAGACAATTGGTTAACATTCAAAGACCACTTCTTCCGAGCTCAAGATCAGACCATCCCAACAGGTAGGAAATCAAGAAGGGGAACCAGGAGACCCACATCATTAAGTAGGGAACTGCTGGGCTAACTCAGGTGGAAGAAGAGAGTCTACAGATCATGGAAGGAGGGGCTGGCCGCCTGGGAGGAGTATAAGACTGTCATCAGAGGATGTAGGGAGGCAACTAGAAAAGCTGAGACCTCCTTGAAATTACAACTTACAAGAGAGGTCAAGGACAACAGGGTAACAGGAGAGATGTCTGAGTACTGGAGGAAAGCCAATGCCACTCCGGCCTTCAAAAAGGCAAGAAGAATCCAGGTACCTGTAGACCAGTCAGCCTTGCCTCCATCCTTGGAAGGGTCCTTGCTGCTGTGTCAAGGCATATCAAGGATAAGAAGGTCATTGGGAGCAGTCATCATGGTTTTACCAAGGGAAAGTCTTGTTTGACCAACCTGATAACCTTTTATGAGGACATAACCAGGTGGACAGATGATAACAGGTCACCGGATGTGGTTTATCTTAAAAACATTTGACACTGTATGGCAAAGCATCCTTGCAGCTAAACTAAAGTGTTGTCTGGACAGTCAGGTAGTGAGGTGGATTATGAGCTGGTTGAAGGAAAGAAGTCCGAGAGTTGTGGTCAATGGAATGGAGTCTAGTTGGAGGTCTGTAGCTAGTGAGGTCTCTTAGGGGTCAGTCCTGGGACCAGTACTATTCAATATATGCATCAGTGACCTGGATGAGGGCACAGAGTGCACTGTCAGCGAGTTTGCTGATGATGCAAAACTGAAGTGCAGTGGCTGATACATGGGAGGGTTGTGCTGCCATTCAGCAAGACAGACAGGCTGGAGAATTGGGCAGGGAGAAATTTAAATTCAACAAGGGCAAATGTAGAGTCTTCCACCTGGGAAAGAGCAACCCCAGCGATCAATATAGATTGGGGACTGATCTGTTGGAGAGCAGTGAAGGGGAAAAGGACCTGGGGGTCCTAGTGAATGGAAGGTTACCATGAGCCAGCACTGTGCTCTCGTGGTCAAGAAGGCCAATGCCATCCTGGGGTGTGTTACAAGGGCTGTGGTTAGTAGGTGAGAGAGGTTCACTCTTCTCCTCTACTCTGCCCTGCTGAGGCTCCATCTGGAATACTGTGTCCAGTTCTGNCATCTGGAATATTGTGTCCTGTTCTAGACCCCTCATGGGCTTGAAAGAGTCCAGGACAGA
>VWYK01032152.1:0-11809 GCA_013399775.1 Semnornis frantzii | reverse complement strand
ACTGACCCCAGTATTTGAGGTGTTTAAGTTTCATCAGCAACTGTAGGTAATGAGAAGTATTAACAATGTTAGCAGGACGGTAGGTGAAATACCAGGTTTTATAATGCTATTTTATGTTTGAAGTTAATGTTGAATTAACACAACTATTGCCTAGATCTGTGAAATTTTTGCCAAGACGACGTGTAAAACCTGTTACTGATTTAGGTGGTGCATGTCTTAGTCTACTGTTTCTTCAAATTCCAACTTGAGGTTATGTAATATCAAATATATTCTTTTTCTTTCACATGTGTGTAATCTCAAGTATTTTTGGTAGAAGACTGCTGAATACTACTAATATTCTGATAAAATTTGTTGTAGTTAGGGAGGGCAGAAGTTACTTGGTATTCTTCTGATTAAAAAAAACCCCAAACTGTGGCTTCCTTTCTTGCTGGAGGGCTTATGATCCAATTTGATCTGTCTCAACTTATTTGCAAATGTTGGTTTTTCTTTATTTTCTTTCCATCTCTTTAAAAAATATTTTCCATTAGCAATGAAATTTCTAATGGAATCATAAAATAATCCAGAAGGAAACTTTGGAGGTCGCCTAGCTAAAACAGGATCAGTTATGAAATCAGATCAGGTTGCAAAGGGCTCAACCTAGTTGCACCTTGAAAGCCTCCTGGATGAATGGGGATTTTGCACTTGCCTGACTGTTTAAACCGTTAAAAAAAAAAAAAAAAGAAATCCATTACTGCTGGAACATCTCTGTCTCAATTCATGTCTATTGTTTCTCATCACATGCCACTCTAAAGAGCCTAACTCCATCTTCTTGATGGTATTGACAGGTGCTATTAGGTCCTCATGAAACCTTCTCTTCTGCAGGGTGAGCAAGTCCAGTCTCCTTACATGGCAAGTGCCCCAGACCCCAACCACTTCCAGGTCCCCCTGATGGGATTATTTCAGTTTATCTGTGTTTTCCCCCTTTGAGGGGTCCATGCTTATGTAGTCTGATGAGTGCTGGCTGAATGTGGGGATAATTGCGCTCTACCTCCTGGTAGTGCTCCGCTCAGTTCAGCCCAGGATGCTGGTGGTGTCCTCAGGATCTCCAACCAGTCATTCCCAGCCTGTATTCTTTGAACAGGTTATTCATTCTCAAGTGTAGGGCTTTGCATTTGGCGTTGAAAGTCACCAGCCCATTCCTCCACCTTGTGTAGGTGTCTTTGAACATTAAGTCTATCCTTCAGCGTATTGACCAGTTCCCCCAGTTTGGTGTCGTATGCAAACTTGATGCACTCCACCAAGTATTAATGTGTATTTGGAAAGTTACTGTTCTCCCAACTAAACATGCTTTATTGCTGCACAAGAGCATTTTGTGCGACTTACATGCAAAATATTTATCACCACAGGGTGTAAGCAGTGGTGATTAGCTTGGTGCAAACTATGTGACTGCTTATGTCCTCTCAGTCTGAGCTCTCTGCCTTCCTGTTCTTATTGGATTTCTTTATGCTGTTAATGAGAGATGCAAAACATGCCACAGCAGGCTCATTCTCAGCAAATATGTGCTCTCTAATTTGTTGATTAAAGCAGTTCATCCCAACAACAAGAAACAACCCTGAAAAAGAGCTGAGCTCCAAACTGGTATATGTAAAAATGCTGGTTAGGACACTGAAGGATTTATGTGTTCTATATACCTGCTTAAGAAAGCAGTGCTTTTCCAGAATAAGGTCAAGAGGAGTCTCTGATCAGTATCTGGGAGGAAAGGAGGAATCTATTTTCAAACTTTTTTATTTTTTTTAGAACTCAATTGTTTTTTTGAGAGAACAATATCTGTGGAGTATCGATCGCCTGTGTCCAGTAGTTAGTCAAAGGCTATCTCCTTTGACTAACCCCTTAGCGTGGTGTCATCCTCCTTCATGTGATAGATTGTTACAATCTCAGCCAGTGTAATTACACACTAGCCAAGTGGGTCATTTATTTCTGTACCTTCACCATTTACCAAAAATCTCCTTTATCTTTGGAAGCCAGCTCTTCCTTTTGCAGTAAAAGCAAAATAACGGCACATAAACCATTAGATTCTGAAACTAAGGGCTTGAAAAATAACTGTAAGACTAACTCTTAAAAAACTGTTCTACCTTTTATGAACACCTAGGATACTTTTTCTCTATCTTTTTTCCTAGTGTCCTAGAGAACAAAAACACACAAAGCCAATTCATTGTTTTTCATGTGTCTGGTAAACACTATTTTTTATTTCTGAATGTTTTAGGTTTTTTGTGTGTGTTGTCTGTTAACAGTAGATGCTTTCACTTGCATGAGTGTACCATGTCCCCTACCTTCCCCCACATCAGCTCTTAATTTATGAAGTGCAACAGCTCCTAGAAGCACTGCTACATATTTTGCTGATGACTATGAATGAAATTATTGGCTAGGTCTTTTTGAACACAGTTGGCCAACTTCTTCATCAAGGAAAGTACCTTGCTTTAACTTACGTGAAATTGTAGATGAAGCTTTTTGTTGAATTATTGTGTATTTACAGGTTGGGAAGGAGAGAACCTCTGTTAGCATTCCCATTTTATTTCCCTGGGCCTACTTTTGAGAGGAAGATCAGTAGCTAGTGTTGTTAGTATCCATTTTTGTTTGGGAAGGGTGTGGATTTTTGTTAAGATGAACGTGAAGCCAAAAGTCGGCTGTTAACTATACTTCATCGTGGTCCCAGTATGAATGATTTCTCCTTTGGACCCAACCTTAAAACTATGTGAAAGTCAAAGGCTGAGCTGAATGTCACACACATTCATTTTCACTGCCTTTGAAGCTCCATTTCCCCAGTTCTTCCTCTTTTTATTGTATTTTCCTAATTATCATAATATAAGCAAAACAATTGCTTGCAAAAAGTAAAGGAATCCAGAGACTTAGGTACTTCATAATGTGTATTTTCTACTCTAGCTTGACATGCTTCAGCAAAATGGAATCTGGGTTTTATACTGAGGAGAAAAATGTGTAAATTTTAGATTCTTCTATTAATATTAAACTCTCAGGACTTCATAGATTGCCACTTTTTGGTTTATATTTATTGCTTCCAGTGTCCCTATATATTTTTCAGAACATGTCATGGTAGTAAATCTTCCCAACCTGACATACAAGCCAGTTTATATATGTTTATATTTGAACCCTATGCTGAGACAGCTTTGTGACCTACAACCTCATTCTAATCTCAGGTGTATGACTTGCATCTCAAACTCAAACATATTAGCTGGTTTGTGTGGTTGGTGGGGCTGGGGTTTTTTGTTTGTTTGTTTTGTTGTTTTTTGCTTTTTAAGGGTAGTTGCAAGTGGATTTTAACTATCTGAGCTTGTCTTGTAGTTCAGTCTTTGAAAAGATGAAATAACATATATTGAAAATGGATTTTCTGGCTTTTGTTCAGTGACTCTTTGTCATATGCCCTCTATAAAGCTCCACTCTGGGGTTTAGGGTAATTTATATTATTTTCCTGTGTAGGATTTTGAGTCCTCTGTAGAAGAAGCCAACTCTTAAAATCTCGCCTCCTGTTCCCCAAATTAGAAATGGCTATCAGTGTGGCTGTAAATTATATATGCAGAGAAATGGCATTTTATTTCTGGCCCTTCTTTTCCTCCTGACAGACCTGTCTGTAATCCCTTCTACTCTGTTGTGTGTCCCCCAGAAGGTTGTCTGTCTGCATGTGCTGCAGGTTATCAAAGAACTTTCTCTAAAGGAATAACAAATCATTTGAAGAGTGTGTGGGGTGGGCTGTGTGTATGAAAAGATGCTGATAATGACAGATAGGGCCTCGTGCTTTATTCAGCACCTCTAATGCTTAGACTGTTTAGCATATAAAAATGGTCTGAAGCATTAAAAGGAAAGTGATTGTCATAGAAGAACAAAGAGATGTTGCTAAAGTAGTGTTTGTTCTTTCTGAATCTCCTGCTTATTATCTCTCGAAAGTTTTTTTAGCTAAGTGCTTGGGGAAAAACTTCTTTTCATCAACAAGACTGGTTCCAAAATCATAGAATAATAAGTTTGTCAGGGCTAGAAGGGATCTCAAGGATCAGCTAGTTCCAACCTCCCCTGGCCATGAGCAGGGACACCTCACATTGGATCAGGTTGCTCAGAGCCCCATCCAACCTGGCCTTGAAGACCTTCAGAGATGGGGCTCCCACCACCTCCCTGCACCACTTGGTGTAGCAATACAGAGCCAGTACTACAAAGGCACAAGTGGTGTGACAGAGTAGAAATGGAAGCAAGATGAGTTGTGTTTGGGCAATTCTTCCTAAATAATCATGATTAAAATATTTTTTTTAAGAAAACCAGATTTACACTGCCTCCTTTAGTGATGGAGAACTGCAGATACTGAATCAGGGATAATGTTGAGACATGTTTCCAGTATTGTTTAATTTTTCCTAGCACATGTACTCCGTGTTTAAAAGATACAAATATGTGTGGTACATATGACAGCTTACACATGATTGCATGTTCTTTGGTTTGAATCTCTCCTGTCTGCTGCATGCTTAGTGCAGTTATTCCTGGTAAATGCAGTCTTCTTTACATCATCCCATATTCTCAGGCTGGTTTTGTATTTCTTTCTCTGTGGGTGCATGAAATATTTGCAGGCAATCCATTCCCTCTTAGCCAGCTGACTGTTTTTCAAGTTTCTGAGTGCAGTGATATCATAGAATGATGGGAAATGTTTCGCTTGGGAAAGACCTCCAAGATCCTTGAGTCCAACCATCAATCCAATACTAGAATGGCCATTAAAGCAGGCCTGGCATGTCCACACGTTTCTTGAACACCTTCTTGGATGGTGACTGCCACCTCCCTTGGCATTATCCTTTACTCTGAGACAGTTCTACATGTGGGCTTAGGAATTGTTTATTTGTTTAGAAGACATAATATTGGGGCTGAGTACTGTGACAAACATAGAATCTTGATGGTAGGAAAATCTGCACAATTTAAACTGAGAGACAAGATGGGGCAGTTAAGCGATGTTGAAGTTGTCCTCATTTCTCAGTGCTGTTACTCTAGGATGATGTTTAACCACTTGCTCAGTGTTTTCTCAAGAGCTGTATTGCTACTCATTTAAAATTTAGTATCATAAACGTAAAATCCTCTTCGGTTCTTGTAAAGACCTGCAGACTGCAAACATTTTCTTTAAGGAGAAAAAGATCATTTGTTCCAAAATGCTCCCCAAAAGATGCCTGACTGTTTGGGTAAACACAGAGTATTTTTGGTAGCCTAGACAGAAGGAGAATTATTTATGATCCAAATACTAATTTCTTCACTTAGGCTTTGTTACAGTGTTTAGTGTATTCTGATAATCTTGCAGGAGGATAACACTGCTCTTTCTTATAGGACTCTTCAGTATAGTTTAATGAGTATTAGGAGGTTCTTTTTGCAATATGAAACCAGCATGTTGCATTTCTAAGTCAAGTTTCAACTTCCATTGTGTACAATATTCCATTATTGATCATGTCTGCAGTCAGAATGCACACTAAGCACGGGCACTGCAGTGTGATAATTAGCATATCATTTTCAACGTTTCAATGAACTTTTGTCATAAAATTTAAGGAGATTTTAATTGCTAGTAATCAGGATTGCATGTTAATAGGCTGTAGATAATTAGGAAACCATTTGCATTTCTCTTTCCACAAATTTTCTTAGTATTTAGGCCCTCACTTAATACAGAACTTTTCCTCGAGAGAGTTGAAAAGTCCTATTTAGTGAGGGTAGTAATAGATCACCTTTTGTTTATCCTTAAGGTTTTCTTTCAACTCTAATGATTTTGAAAGGCTTCTACCTTTGATTAATCAGATTTACTGATGCCGAGTGTATTTTCCTTCTGACTTCTAATGGGCTAACACAAACTCCATTGTGGCAACAGTAACGCTGATTTGTGTTTCTCTATGGTAATGAAGATTGTCCTCAAATATATAGCCAAACTGGTATGTGCTCAGGGAAATTCTGCTCCTGGCATATTTGTGACTGTAGTGCTGGTGAGCTAGATTGTCTACACCCTCTTCCAAATTGTGATGCGCAAAAGAAATACTTCTTTGCCTACCACATTTGAAACTGTTTAAACAGCAGACAGAGTCTGTGGTAGTGACACCACTTGATTTATTAAGATGTTTTGGATAGAGATGTGTGGCAGAAGTTGTGCATATTTATGAAGCAAAGAGTAAAGACATACAATGGAAATAATTAAGGCAGCTGTTTGTTTGAGGTAAAGCAAAGGGAGAGATATGTAACGGTTTTAGTGTTCCTGAAGGAAAAAAGTCGTAGACTGTTACAAGGTCAGTGGTTACAACAGCACCTGAAATCATTAGGAGTAGGTGGGGCAGAAGCCACCTCTTGAGGTTTCACATGAAACGTTTAAGGACACTGTAGAAAATTGATTGTACAAGGAGAAAATCCAGTCAATTATTCATGCTAAAAGTGTACTCCCTTTACAACATATTGTATTATATTTGAGGAGGTGATCATAAAAGATAACGTGGATAAGTGAAACATTCAGAGAATCAGGTAAGGTGAATCCCATGCTAGAAGGAAGTCAGATTGTAGTAGCTGTTATTAGCTATGCACTTTTAACTGCGAACTGCCTAGAAACTTGATTATAAATAAGGGAGTGAATAGACTGGAAAAAAGGGAAGGGCTGCAGCAAAAATATTACAAATCATAATATTCTTGTAAAAGAAAAGGTTGCTTTGTGCCCAATGTAAAGATTTTTCAACTAAGGACTAAGTAACTCAGTATGTGATGACTCTTAGTGCCTTGTACTGTTGCTTAAGCCAAACTTGGAAAAAAATGAAATGTCTGATAACAGAAGTATGTAAAATTATAGCACTGGGCTTCCAGAGTAGTATTTGTCTGTTACATTACTTAATTGCATCATCCCATTAAAAAAACCAATGTGAATAGCTGACACACAATGGTATAAAGTTAGATTAGACAATGTCAAAAATACCTTGGAATAAAAATGGTAAGGAAGCGAAATGAGATTTGCGTTCTATTTCACAGGTATGATTGACATTTTCTACCTTTTCTTTGTCAAACATGGCAGAAAGTCTGTTACTTTTGTTGTAGTGTACTATTAGGACAACTGTAGTTTGAAATGGAAGGAACATTCATGCATGTGTGTCATCTCATTTGTCAAACGAGACCAAGGGTCTGTCTGGTGTGATTCACATGAAGGATAAGAAAAACAAAATCTTTGAAGGAGAAATGTTGAGACTGTCTTGTCAGCTCAGAATTGACTTATTTTCCAGATTTTCTTGCATTCCCCCTTGTCTGTCCATTCAAGTCAACGAAAGGAGATGGTTCTTTGTCTTGAAATATTTCCAGCACAGGATTTATTCTGATCTATTCCCATGTCATTCTCTGCTTAGGAGAAAACACTAGAAAATCTGCTATCACTTGAAGTACATTGATATAGTAGCACAGCAAGACATTTAGTTTATTTTATGGGAAAGTTGGAATATACTTAAGTAAATTATATTATTGGATGCTTCAAAGATTTGTTTTATCAGTGTGGAGATTTTGCAAAAGACAGAGAAGAATCATTTCATAATTAATACCATCATGCTTTTGAAAGGCAAACCATAAACATCATCCAAGTCATTTCCAAAGGTCACAGTTTCACTACACAGGTACAGAATCCATGTCCTCATTCTGACCTGCAGAATTAGTGATAGCTTTAAAAATATGTTTTGTACTCAACACATCACTTGGAAATTGAGAAGTTAGAGCAGAGAATATTAGGCTGTTTTCATCACAGCGTTAGAGCATTAGCGCCTGAGGACTAATTGAAATTGAATTAAGACAACAGACTGTAAAATACAATTTTGAGCTGCACACCATACACTGGGAAATATCTAAGATTATCTTTTATTCTGTCACACAACTTATGTAGCTTAGTGTGTCAACAAAGACTTCTAGACTGTTCTTGAAGCTGAGGGTTTTTTCTTTTTAATCTGGTAGCAGGAATACACAGACTGTCGAAAGAATGCTGTTTTCGAAACAGAGAATCACAGAATTAACCAGGTTGGAAAAGACCTCTGGGATCATCAAGTCCAACCTATCACCTTCTAATTAACTAAACCATGGCACTAAATGCCTCATCCAGCCTCCTTTTAAACACTTCCAGGGATGGGGACTCTACCACCTCTGCAAGCAACCCATTCCAATGCCAGTCACTCTTGCTGTGAAGAACTTCTTCCTAACATGCAACCTAAACCTGCCCAAGCGTGGTTTGAGACCGTGTTCTCTTGTTCTGTCACAGTGTGCCTGGCAGAAGAGACCCACCTAGCTACAACCTCCTTTCAGGTGATCGTAGACAGCAATGAGGTCTTCCCTGAGCCTCCTCTTCTTCAGTCTGCACTCCCCCAGCTCCCTCAATCGCTCCTCACACAGAGCTTGTACTGCAGCCCCTTCACCAGCCTCGGTGCCCTTCTCTGGACATATTCAAGCACCTCAACATCTTTGTTAAATTGAGGGGCCCAGAACTGGACACAGTACTCAAGGTGTGGCCTAACCAGTGGTGAGTACAGGGGCAGAATGACTTCCCTGGTCCTGCTGTCCACACTAGCACATTGAGCTAAACATGATGCATGCCCGAGATAGCTTCACTGGCATTCTCAGTGACTAGAGCAGGCCCCTTAGAGGGGTGGTTGAATCCCCATCCTTGGAGATGCTTCAAAGAGGCAGATGTGGTGCTGAAGGGATGTGGTTTAGCACCAGCCTTGGTAGACTTAGAGAGTGGTTGGAGTCAATGATCTTGAAGGTCTTTCCGACTAAAACCATTCTGGTTTGTGTTCCTCTGATTCTATGGAGAACTCTAAACCCTGTAAGTATGTGAGCGTGAGGAGAACTTTGCTGTCATGTTCAAGTGAAACAGAGAAGCCATGGCACTGGATTTTAGAGCTACTGGGAGTTTTCATGCTCAGCCTTTTTCTGTTGGGGTGGTTGCTGCTTTGATTAGGGACTTAAGGCGCATGGGATTCTTTATTTTTGTGTGTGCGCAAAGGAAGGGAATGAAACATATTAGTGATGTAAAAACAGTTTCTGTGCTTTCCGAATGGAATTTCTTTTGATTTTGAAGTGTTCTGTCATTTAAAAAAATGTCAATTAAAAAAAAAAATTTCTACCAATTTTAAGTAATGACTGGGTGCAAAAGAGTTGCTACCAGTCACTTACGTGTTGTTCTAGTTACAATATTGGGGTGACAGTGAGCAGAACATATGACAATCTATTTTGCATCCCAAATGATTTGCAAATGAAGTTCAAACAGATCTGACAATAAGTGAAACCCACTTGGACACAGAGTTCATGTACATCTTAAAAGCATTATTTAACTCTCTCTTTTCCCTCTCCTTTTTTGCCCTTTGGTCAATTGTTTTTACAACTTTATGAAAGCCTTAAAAGTTGACATACTTAGACACTAATTGCTTGATAAAATTATTTCCAAGTTTTGGTTTTGTTTGTCTTTTTTATCATAATTAATAAGAACCTGTAAAAAGGACTTTAAACCAGATTTTAAAAATGTTTTTCAGCAATAAGCAAAGGATGTGTCTTTTGTGGATATCAGTATCCTATTCAAGCTTTTTTTATTAAAAATGTTTGAAATGTCTCAGTGTTCTTTCAAACTCATCACAGATTGACTTTGTATTTCTGGAAATTCTCAAATAGTCTCTTCACCACCACCCCCCTTATGCTGAGGGTTGGGGTTTGGGTTTGTGGTTTTTGTTTTTTTTTCTTGCTTGTGAACAGTCTGTTGGAAAAGCAGGATTTGCACTTCATTTCTCTTCACTAGATCTGGGTTTTCCACATATATCTAAGTTGTAGCATGACTCCTGAAATGTTTTTCCAAACTATTAAATAATAGGTTCCAAAATGTTGCCCCTATATAACCTTTTACCTATAGGCCTTTGCCTGTCACACTCTACCTATTAGGAGGGGTGAGACAGTGATTAGAAGAGAGATAATTGAGTCTCTCCAGTCTGCCCAGAGCGCAGCTGTTGCTGATGTTCTTGTCCTTTGCCCATCATACCTTGCCCCTGCCAGAGCAGAGGTGGTCTGCTGCATGCTGAGCAGATGTTTCTCCTTTGCATAGTTATCTTTGGAGTGCCTTTATATACAAAAATCAGATTGCACTGCTACTGTCACTTTTATCTGATGAGAGGAAATCCCAGACGAATGAAGCTGGTTTTCTTTTCAGGCAGCTAAGCAGTGTTGCTCAGGGGCATGTTCTCTTTCCTTGCTTCTGTTGCAGCTCACTGTAAACGTTTTCTTTCTGGCATGTTTCTTCTTTAATCCCTCTTTCCCTCTTTGACCCATATCCTTAATCCCATTGGGTTTCTTTTGAACTTGGTTATTTCTTAGTCTTCTGATACATCTGTCTGCTGTAACTATGAATCGTTTGCCAACACCATATTTTCATCATATTCCCTCAATGTCTTTTTCCTCCCACAGTTTGTGTTAGAGTATTTGAAGACATACAGGAAAACTTTCTGGGGCTGCTCATTCTTCAATGTGTTATTCGTTACTTCATTCCTTCTTTTTCTTATCTTCTCCTATTTTTTAATGCTCTTTCCTTTTTTTCCCCCTCAGCTTTCATGTGTGATTTGTCATGATTCCTTCAACAAATAGAAAACTGTAATATTTAAGATTATATAGCTAATATGGTTCTGTATGTTAAATTCACTCATTTTAAATGGCCATTTTGTGTGTCTGAAATGATTAATTTCTCTGTTGCTTTATAATAAACATAATTTCTTTCTTCCCTAGTTTTCCTGGTAAGCTTTTATCAAAGTAGTAGTTGTTTCTCACACTTTGTAAAGTTCTTCTATATGGGTAGCCATCATTTCTTCTTCCCAGTAGCTTATGTCTTCACTTGAAAAATAACTGTTGCACATGTATAATTAGATGGGGAAAACTTAAAGGGGGAAAAAAAACAAGTGTGATATTTTTCAAGTGGCATTTTCTTTGTGATGGGCTTTGCTCATTTTCAGATAACTTTTCACGCTGAGTATCTTCAAAGGTAGTTGTAAACACAGTTCAGTGTCCAGTCTGTAGAGATTAGCCCATATGAAAACAAATATTTTTGTTATTTAAAAAAGTCATATGACTATGAGCTGTAACTGAATTGTTTTACTCTTTCCTGTTGGTGGAATATGTGTAGATACCATGGAAAATAAAACCGTTGGTTTCTGAATTCATGTTTGCCCAGCATGCTAACACAGCAATTTGGCATCTGAAAGAAGTGGTATCGAAGTGGTTGGGATATACCTTGTGGTTGTGTACTCTATCCTGTGTTTCAGGGATTTATGCACTGATTTAGATTTCAGAGCTAGCTTTTCATCTCTCCCTCTCTACAGATTACTAAACCAAGTTTAGCTACGACCTGTGTGTGCCCAGTCCTACCGTTGATCTATGTTTAAATAGTGGAGGAATTACATCTTTTTATCTGCTTCACTTGATTGATAATTTCAGGTCTTTTCATTTGAGAACTTGTTTATTATTCCTACATGAAACAAAAAGCTTACCTTTAGTAACAGTTTTTGTGATGTTAAAGGATGGTGGAATTCTGTAGTATGTAGTCTGTTTGAATTGCAGGCACAGGTTTATAGTAATAAGATAAATTACTGCTGAGGAACGTAAATGTAGAATCAAGCTGTTAACAAGCACAGTCAATTGAATTTTGTCATATAACTCTCTTGATACTTCCCCATGTGAAGGTCTGGCCAAACCATGAATAGAGAATCCATATAAGAACTTGAAAACCAGCCAAAACATAAAATCCTAGGATCATTTTAGTTGGAGAAGACCT
>VWYK01032146.1:0-17595 GCA_013399775.1 Semnornis frantzii | reverse complement strand
GTCTGTAATAATAGGCTGTCTTGACAACAAAAGGCTGAATCAACACTGAACATGATTGGAATTATACATGTCAATTATAATGAATCTCATTATGCAACACGGGCGTCTAATTCTATTGTAAAGGTCTGCAGTCTTAAGGCTGATGTCAGTGCTGAACAATAACTACCCTCTCCTCCGCCTCATAGCCATAAAGAACAAATATAAACCTAATTTCTGTAGCTTTTTAATACGCAAATTTCCTTGAGGTAAGGGAAAAGACAGATTTCCTTTTTTAATTAAAACCAGAAAATTGTCCTAATCTTAAAGCAATCCATCATGTTCATGGTTTCTTTAGCTTCAACACTTCGCTTCTTGCAGGAAAAACCGAAGTGGCGTTATTTAGGTTCTCTCCTTTTATCAAAATGCAAACCAAGAATGATAATTTCACATATTGTACCAGACCAGTATTGTGTTTATCAAAAGAAAATAAAAATTTACATAACCATGGTGATTAGGCTGTAATTTCTAGCAAGAGTGTTACGGTAATAAATGTGATTAGCAACACCTTTATGGAATTACAGGGTAATAAGGGCGGTGCTCTGTTTTTACTATTTTTCCCCATTATTTACCCAAAGTATTATGACACTTGTGGCTGGAATGTCTAGATTTGGGCATTTATTTCCCAACAATAAATCCATGATAAATGCAAAGGTGGAATCTCCTTTGTGAACATGTGATTGCGACGCTGCTTCAGCTCTTAAATACTGTTCCACAATTAATTGTTAAACAGTGGATAACTTCGGCTGGGAGCAGGAATGTAGCGGGTATTTCAATTTGCTGAAAAACACTATGTTGTGACATGACTCCAGTGGATGCAGTTACGTCAGCAAATGATAGTCAAATAAAATTCGAGACTTGAGTTTTTGAATTGCTGTGTAGCAGGTTTAGGTGAGCACATTACATTTGCGTGCCTTGTACAGAAACTGGTCAGGGACCATCGAAGTATACCTTGCAGAATGCAGTAGGCCTAGTAGGTTACCTCATCTGTTACTGATTGTTTTTGGCAGTGTGATGGGTTAGGAATTTCTCATGTATACACAATAGGTTTTACAAGTATTGACAATTACATACAAATTAGAAACAACACAGAAATCCAAGCACTCTCCTGGACAAAGGAAACTGCCCAGATGGGGCTCAAAGCTACCCCACTCTTTCTCCTTCTGCAGGCAATGAAAAACAACCAGCGAAGCTTATGTTGTTATTTGTTAGTGGAGAGATTAGCGTTGGTTGAAGGAGAAGCAAATAGGAGCAGTGTCGCACAACTGAGTGGGGCAAATTGTTGACATTTTGGCTTTTTATTCCTCTCAGCAAATCAGTGATTGATACAGACTTCATCATTATTTCTTTTTCACAACCACTGATCTAATTTCTCTCATTAAAATATTCCAATTAGCCTCAAACCAGCACAGACAGACATTATGAAAAGGTGTTGCAGTTGACAGCAAAGCTTATAGGCATGAATGCTTCCACTCCTGTAGATAGGACTTTTGAATGCAAAACAGTTTCCAGGTCTGCATTGCAATTCCATGTGAGAATTCATATCTCAGGGCTATTTACAGCCAGACTTCTAGTAAAATATCCATTTGTAGCTGATGTAAAACAAGTTTTCAAACTTTCCATTTATAGCAAAATTGTAAGAAGACATGTTGATGCCAACAGAGTCAACACAGAATTACTTCGCACTCTCACCTTCCTCACAGAACATAGTTATTTACTGTTCCTTTTAAAAGAGGGGAATAATTTTTTTAGGATCCTGAAAGAAACTTGCAGTTCTTAGCCCTGGGACAGTTATTCAATTCAATATGGAATTAGAACAACATGCTGAATTTTTTGTCATTTAAAATTTCTAGCAGGAAAGTATGATTCAGACAGGTTTAGCAGCCTGGGAAAAATAAGTTCCTAAATGCAATTTATTTTCCTTTCTGTCTATTTCTGAAAACCAACTTTCTATTTGTACCTGCACAATGTTGCTGTGAACATGAACAGCACAAGAAGTAGTAGACCAAACTAGAGAAAGGATTAATGATAGTAATTTGACAAATACACAAAGGATACTCTCTTTTCGGTAAACCACAGGGTGTTTGGGGTTTTTGTTTGTTTGTTTGTTTGGTTTTTTTTTTTTTTGTTTTCTTTAAATTATTCCTCTTATTGTTATCATCATCTTCATTGCTGATTTTTTCCTGAGCCAGCATAAGGGTATCGTCCAAGACCCAGGCCATTTTCTCAAGAACTGTTAATCCCTTTTGACTCCTTGGGAGCTTTGCTTACAACCAATTTTTTTCTTAATTAGTTTTGTGTTGTTTTCTCCAACAAGAAGAGGATAGGGCAGGAAATGGTAGGGAAAAAAAAATAGAAAGGATTCTTGGCTGGGTCAGGTGATAGGGTGAAAGAGCTTTTGTAAAGAAGAAGAAAGGGAGGGTGGTGATTTTTCCAGTGCCAGAGGCGCAACAGGAAAGCAGGCAGCTGGAATTCATTGTAGGCATCTCCCAGCAAAAAGTGAGAGTGCCTGGGATTGTTGTGGAAAGGGGCATGAGGGAATGGGAGAGGGTTCGGAGCATACTGATCTTTAGGTTCATTTTTCACCACCTACTCACACCTATTTATGCATCGCTATGGTGTATGTAGAGCACTTCAAAACTTGGGTGGACCTGCTTTACATAGGAATTTGCACAACTGTTGCAAAGTCACAAGTCAATAGTACACTCACAACAGTGTTTTACGGAAGCTGGTAACTAGCAGCGCATCACAGGGTTCAGCCCTTTTTAACATCTCCATCAACGATCTGGATGATGGGACAGAGTATACAGTCACCAAGTTTGCAGAGTGCCCAAGAAAGAGAGGAGCAGCTGATACATGAGAGGGTCATGCTGCCATTCAGAGAGACCTTGTCAGGCTAGAGTCATGGACTGATGGGTACGTCATGAAGTTCATCATGCTTCCAAATGCAGTGCCAGAGATAGGCATTGTCCTAAAGATTATGAAATTGTGACAACTCCCAAAAGAACGAGGAGCATAGAAGAATACTAGGAAAGCAGTGTAAGATCCTGCTGGTCCCTGTGTCAAGTATGTTCATGCTTAAAGTCCTGAGATTGCTTAGCAGGGGTGACTTGAACTTTGTCTCAAGACCTGGGTGGGTTTGCCACTAAACAGCATGACTGCATGACAAGTTTAGGCCCATGCCCATGTGCAAATAATGATCTAGCCCGAGTACAGGAAATGGATTTCAGTGTTAGAAGAGCATGCTTGGACTATCCTGTTCTTCCCCTGGTATTTCTGTGTATTGAAAAAGAGCGAAAACAGTGATTTCTGCAATCTCTGGGATTACTATACTCTGATATTACCCTCTGGAATCTGGAACAACTATTGTTAGCACACAGATCTGTAAGGAACAGTGATAGGCGTCTGAAGAGACATGGAATCTCCTGGAAAGAGTAGCTACTAGCTGAAAAAATTGTAGTTTTCTGTCAAGTGGAAATGTAAATAGTGGCATAAACTAATATTACCAACCAACGAATGCTTTTAATATTAGCAGCAGATGTCAGGTACTGTACATACAGATCTTTGGTTGCTTTCCCAACACTGTCTTCTAGGCAACAGGAGGTTGCAGGTTTCTGGTCTGTGAAACTTTTCTTCTTCTGTATAAGCAAACCAATGTATAAGCCAGGTAAGTGAATGTGGATTAGCCAGAGGACTCCCCAGGCAATATCTTGTGCGTGGGGACTCTCTCCCAAGGTCAGACTCCCAAGGTTTGTGGTTTCCTGTTGTCGTGGTAGGCCTAGGCAAGTCAAATTGGGTTTATACCTTTCCTGGCTTGCCCAGACATATTTTTCTGCTTTCCTCCTGCTGTTTTGGGGAGAGCAACGGCGGGAAAAGGGACAAAGGGCCTGGCGCCACTGAGTCTGGGGTCCCTTGCCTGACCAGACCCTGTGGTAAACAGGGTGCACGGGGCAGCCTTGTGCAGGGCCCGTGTTCTTCCCGAAGAAGGGTGGAGCAGGCCTATGGTTCCACCTAATATGGGCAAATCTTGGCTAACTGCCATTTCATTGGCTGTCCAATGTCCAAAGGGCATTGATCTCGGGTTGTATTGGATAAAAGGGAGGTCAGCAGAGAGCACGCTGCCTTTTGCCTTTCGCCTTTCGCCTTTTGCCTTTTNGAACAGGTCAGAGATTGTCTGCCTCCTTCCCCAGAAGCCCAGGGGAGACTGTAAAGCCGCTGACGGCTACTGACAGTAACCCCGCCTTGGGTACTGTCAGATAATAATTTTGTGGGTAAATGCCAAAGCCTCTTGTAATTATTAATAGCCTTCTGCCCTAAGCAGAAAGTTGCTCCTTTATATCCTATGCTTACCTAGTGAGCAAGCGGTATACTGACCGCAAACCCTTCTCTTCAGCTTATATTGAGTTTAATTAATGTTATATATTAATAACTATTTCCAGATCCTGTTATAATCTGTACATAGTTTCCATAAAGTTGCAAGAACCTGTTAATATTATTATTAAATGGTAATCGGGGTGATGCGAGTTCTGAATATTTAATATTAATAAACTTAATATTTTTATATTTTGTCTTGCATTAATTAATTTACCCGATCCCTGTACACAAGTTGTAAAAAACAAGGCACAGGCATAATGGGAGCTGCAGTGACAAAGTGAACAAAGGGCAGACTGTAATGAGGCACCAGTGCAGACAATTCTCTTGGGTTGAAAGTGTCATCAGACTTTTGGGCAAAATAAATTTACAACTCCTGTAGAAAGCAGAACACCCTAGTAGTCAGGATGCCCCACACTTTGGAGATCTGTGTGCCCATAGTTGTTCTGCTACAGATCACTTCTGTGATCTCTGGTGCGTGATTTAAGGCCAAAACCCTTCAAGTTTTTTATACACTTTCCCTTTGCTGAACTCCAGTTCTGGTTGGACTATCAGGTAAACACTGCTAATAATTTGGAAGTCTGGCAGCTTGCATGTGTAATCTTAGGTCTAATAAAAGATTTTGGCCAATCAGTAGTGAAGCAGAGAATATCTGTCATTCCCTGCAGAGGCAACACTTTAATACAGAGCTGGGTGCAGGCTTGAATAGGAGGGATGGGTGGGGATGGACTGTGGGACAGCTTAGCTGCTTTCCACATCCAGGAGTGCAGACCCCAGTGTAGGCAGTGGCAATAGGGAGGAAAGGAGGAACGGAAAAGGGGATAGAGCGCGCTTACTTCCTTCTCCAAGAAGGGTGTCTTTGAGGGTGAGAGGGCACTGGAACAGGCTGCTTCAGTCTGAAGACTTAAAAAAACCATTTGGATGCATTCCTGTGCAAACTGAAGGAGGTGTACCTGCGTTAGCAGCACAATTGAACTAGATTCTCCATGAATTCTCCATTCTAAATGAACTAGAATCTTCAGAGGTCCTTTCCAACCCCAACCACTCTGTGATTCTGTGATTCAGTAAATGCCTAGCTCAGTTTAATAAACTTTAAAATATTGTCCACATGAGGGTAAGAAATGTATTCGCCTCTCTGAATGTGCTCTTAGTTTATACTGAGCTAACTAGGTTTGTTGGTTGCATTTTTCTATCAAATGTGGTGCACTGCATTGCTATTCAGAAAAAAAAATACTTATATTAATATATATATATATACACACACACATACGTACATGCCAGTGGACTCTTTGATGTGTAGTGATCTTTTTCAATTTAATAAAGAGCAATACAAGAATTATCTGCTCTTTGAGTTTTAATCTGTGAAATGCAGTTAGCAGAAGTGCTTAGCACAGGATTTTATTTTTAGTTTTATGGATATTTTATTACAGGCAAATGAAAACCATGCAGTATACCAAGGATATATGTGTAATAATTATGGATGTGAAAAATTTTAATTCAAGGAAATAGTCTTTGTTTATGGAAAATTGTAGCTTTAGCATTCTGATTAGACAAAACATCTGCATGATGAAGCTCCTAGTGTCCATTTTGTATAAATGGAACAAAGTGTAGGTGATTAAGAAATAGTAATTATGAAGACTCTGAGCTGAGACATTCAATGCAGCCCTGCAACAAAGCAGAGAATTTAGGGCATGTTATGTGTTACCTTTCTTATTGGGCAAATCATTGAGTTCTATCTCACCTTTGGGTCTTGCTTTTCATAAATTAGGGGATCTAATTTGACAAATATTTTAAGGAAACATGCTCCTTGTAAATCAAAATTGTTCTCGTGGCAATGGTCACAGCATAGCTGTAAAACTGCAGTAGAGAAAGAGAACAGTGGATAGGTAAAATGCCTTTCCATAAAAGTAAAACACAAATGCATTCATTCAGTATATAAATAATTGCTGTTACTTGACAGCTGCACTGTTCATGTTTTCTCAAAGGTACTACTCAAATCAGCAATTATTTTAAAACTAAGTATTTACTAATTCTGATTCTCTCCCCAGAAATTGTTGTGTTAGATTATGATTTGCTAGCGCATAGTACAGTACAATATATGAAAGTGGAGAGAAAAAAAATAATAATTTCCTACAAAACTGGCGTGTGAACACAAAGCTATTGAATGATGATTTATGGCTGGAATAATCATTGGATGAGCCCCTTCGGCATGTGCAGCTGGAATTAGAATTCTTGAGGAGAAATTGTAAGTGAAGGGCTGCAGCAAGGTCTGTCTTTTCTTCTTTTTTTTCTCTTCCCTTTTTTTCTAAAGAACAAAAAAACCCCCCATCTCTCCCTGTCTGGACAGAATGGTACTGTCCCAGACAGAAAGGTCCCCATAGGCCAAGCTATTCAAATAGCACCAGGCTGTTGGGAGTACCAAGTTATTGCAGAGATGGGGAGCAAAACCAGGCAAACAACTGTAGTGCTCACACCACAATTAGCATAATACAGATTGGCTTTGCTTGATGGTCCTGAAGAAGGAAAGAGAGAGAAAGGGAGGAAAAGACAAAAAAGTGAGAAGGAGACAAAAGATAGAGAAAGGGAAAAAAGAAAGAAAACACAAAGAAAGAAGATTTTTTTTTTTTCTTAATTAGGGAAAGACTAATTAGGAGTACATAAGGCAATATTTCAAGACTCAGAATGAATCATGAGTAAGAAAGGTGAGGCAGAAAATCAGGATTTTTCCCAAATTCTTTTTTAAAGTCATACAAATCTTGTTTATTGTTTTACTTTAGATAATATTCAGAATTGCTCACTAAATAAACATGTGAATAAATTCATTGAGTGTATGCAAGGTTGCCTGCCTAACTGTTTCTGAGTGGCCTTTTGTAACTGTTTCTCCATATTGTTTATGAAGACCACAACTGCACTTGTCCTTCTTTGATCAAAGGATTCTTTTTAATCAGTTTAGAAATCCCTATAAATGAGGACAGCATCAAAGACAGCAGGTGTAAGTAAATTCACTGAACATTCTTCAGTGTGTCAGTAATAAAAACATTTTTTCAGGATAGCATTGCAAGGTGATGTATGGGGCTTTATGCACATCACTGCTACTAAAACCAGCAGGAATAATCAATGTATATATCTGCATGCTGGAAGGGAATAGGAATTGATAGTAATCTGTCTTGCATCCTGTCTCCTGAAAAAGCACACCATTTTTTTCAACACAGGAAAGAGATTTTTAACCATCATGGAAAATCATGTATAGAAAAGTGCCTCCTTACTTCTAATTTGAATTATTTTAGTGGTAATCCAGTCTGGAAAACAGTCATCATTCTCCCATTTGTTCCCGGCCCTCTCACACTCTGCTATTCATGATTTTCCTGCCATGCAAACATCCCAACTGTGTTCTCTCCTTTATTATTTTATTCTTCATTTTATAAAGGACTATATTTTCACATTTGGTTAATGTAAATAAAGAGATTACCTTAAATTTCCTGTGATCAACAGGAGCTTAAAACATCTTTATGATAGGTTTCTTAATCTTGAAAAGCTTTCACCTTTTATAATCCTCAAGACTCACTAACCATTATGACTCTATATATACAATCACAATAAGAGCTTTGCAGAAAAAGAGGACCAAAATGCTTGGCAAATCAAATCAACCTAAGAAAAGAATCCTGCTAAATAACATAAATGCTACATACATGAATACAGATTTCTATGTGTTCATATAGAGATGTGTTTATAAGTGCATATATATGTGTTTATATAGACATTTGTGTATAATAACTTGTGCTGGTTTAGGCTAATTGGAATATTTTAATAGAGAAAATTATACTATAGGCTGTGAAGGAAGACAATGGTGATGTCTACTTCACTCATAGGCTTGCTGAGATGTTTAGAAAAGGAACCAAAAACAAAAAGATAAGAGAGTGTCTCGAGCTGGCAGTGGGTGTCATGGGACACAGCGTCTTGGGTGGTCTAGCTCTGATTTGTCCTCTCTGCCGAATTAATTTCACTAACCACCTTTTTCTTCTAATCCCCCCTGGCCGATCCTCATAAGGCGTCACATAGCTTTTCATTTTTCAGGATTGATACCTTAAACCACTGTTGGCTTCCTTGTATAACTCAACAATAGTTGGCAATTCTCTGACTTTCACCTTTCATGACATTTCAGATTATGTCTCCTACTTCATTTAGTTTTGTTGCCCCATATGCAGTGAGTGGATCAAACTGATTTGATTATCTCAGCATTTCCTCCAGCTAAGGCTTGGCCTTCATCGTCTCAAGCACAGAGGCAAAATGGGAAGTCTTTTTGGAAAATCAGTCAGAGTGATGCTCAGAAGCCAAATGTAACACAGTGTTATGCCACGTAAGGGCAGGTTCACACAGTTAAGGGGCTGTCTGGCTCACTCAGGATAGATCTGCAGCTTCTCTAACTCTGCACCAAGATCACTCTTCTAGCAAAAACTGACAGAAGTCTCTGTCTCAGAGGGTAATGGCCAATGGGCTGTGCCCTGTAAGGTGCAACAAAGTAATTATAGCAGGGACCTATCTTTGCATCTTTGTTGCTTAATATCATTATCAGTGACCTTAAGGAGGTGATAAGGGGCATCTTCAGATTACATGAAACTGAGGGGACCATTCAATATGTCCCATGGTAGGGCTGCCCTCCAGAAGGACCTAAAAAGACTGGAGAGATGGACAAGCTGGAACCATGCACAATCCAGCATGAACACCTGGGATGGAAGTGTCTTGCAACAATAAAGACTGGGGTGGAGACAATCTGAGGAGTAACTCTGGGGAAAGAGGCACAAGGGGCCCTGAGAGGGAGGTAGGAGCCTAGGGAAGACTCCATTACACCTGCCAGGTATCTGCACATACCATTTGCCCTGCCACAGAACTGAAAATAATGACTAGATGTTTACCTGGAGTTGGGATTGGGATTAATAATTGGATATGTCCCTGGAGATGTTTTTCTACCTTTATTAATGTAAATGCAAAGAAAAAGGAAGATCTTAGACCTCCTGTTGTTCTGAAGTGTTTGAAGAGTATTTAAGCTATCACTTTGTCTCCACCTCACAAGCAAACCAGGTTGTTCTGTGACTGTAACTTGTAAGTTGGTATTTAATCAACCGTTACTCCGCCCATTATTTTCCTGCCACAGGTTCCAATTTAATGTCTAATTTCAAGTCATTCATAAAAATATTAAAAGAGAGACTAGGCTGAAAACTGACCAGCAAAAGAGAAGCAGTTCTGCTCATTAATATTTTCTCCCTATGTTCTGTGATGTCTCAGATGGTTTTAAATTCATTTCATGCATACATATTTTATGAAGCACTAATTTTTAATGAGAATATTGTGTAATACTTAGTCAAACTAAGCCAAACTCCCAAGGAACCCAAGTGAAATTATATTATGCCCATTCAGTTATCTGCATCAGCTAATTTGTCAATGAATAATACCTTGTCAATAACAGGCATTATCATGTGGTAATGAATACCACATATACTAAATCTGACTTCTAATTTTAGGGCACACCTTTCCCCCGCCAAACATCCACACACAAAGAGTGGATTTTTTTTCTTTCTCCACAACAACTACTCTTGATACTTGAAGCCAAATCCCCTTCTGTAAGCTTGATGCATGGGTAACTTAACTGAGGATCTAAATGATGTTTTTTGAGCTATAGGATTTCCATGCCAGCCTCCTACTACGTCGACTCCCAGTAAATGTTTCTGTGCAAGAACATTTTTCTCGCTCTTAACATCTTGTAGGAAATTAAGTCAATTAGAGCAGCACAAAGAGATGGGTTAGATGTTAAGCTTGTGCAGGAAATATTTTGATATGGTTCCTCTCTTCCAAATTATCCCCCATCTTCCTCTTTTCTTTTCATCCTCCTCCAAGCAATATGATACACAATAGATGAAATAGATGAGTAGGTTCTTTGTGACTCAGAACCTCCCTAAGAGAAAAGGGGAAATGTCTGTTTTAACTTGCTGTGTGAATATACTGACTCAGCACAATCTCATGCCACTTCTCACTTCTTGCCTGACCTGTGGTCCTCATCTAGCCACTCCTCCACTCCTTCCTTCCTGGGTTGAGTTAGAAGTTGTTAGTACTGCATTTTCTAATTAGAGGTTTTGTGGCACAGCCTCCAGTGACAGAAATGGGCTCATATTTACTCATGCTCTATGCAACATGCCTGCAAAAGATTCTGAAAGACAATTTGTCATATCCAGCCTGATTAAATATGGGCATTTTCAGGGCAGGCTCATCCATCTTCCATGGAGACTTAATTGATGTACAAAGCACTGATAAGTGTGGGATGCAAAATATATTAAGAGAGTTTTCCATTGTAAACTAAATCACATTCCTTCAGCTGAAAACATAGATTTTTACATTTACATCTTATAACAGCCTAATATACACAGGCATATCTTCCCATGTAATATCTGAAAATATTTCCACTGAGAAATGGTAAAACGTGGGTTAGATTCAAAATCTCAGGTGTCCTGTTTATTAATGAAGTTAAGTTTAAATAAATCTTTAAAAAGAAAAAAAAAAAGTTTTCACGAAGTGTTAGTTATGCACTTTCCACTGTCCAACGTGGGACATCAGAATCATAGAATCAGAATCATAGAATTGTAAGGTTGGAAGGGACCTCAAAGATCATCTAGTTCCAATCCCCCTGCCATAGGCAGGGACACCTCCCACTAGTACAGGTCACTCAAGGCCTCGTCCAACCTGGCCTTGAACACTTCCAGGGAGGGAGCAGCCACAACCTCCCGGCACAACCTGTACCAGAGTCTCACCACCCTCGCTGTTAAGAACTTCCTCCTAACATCCAGTTTAAATCTCCCCTTTTCCAATTCAAACCCATTACCCCTTGTCCTGTCATTGCAAGACCTTGTAAATAAGCCCTCCTCAGCCTTCCTGTAGGCCCACTTCAGGTACTGGAAGGCTACTACAAGGTCTACTGGAAGCCTTCTCTTCTCCAGGCTGAAGAGCCCCAACTCTCTCAGCCTGTCCTCACAGCAGAGCTGCTCCAGTCCTCTGATCATCTTCGTGGCCCTCCTCTGGACGCGCTCCAACAGTTCCATGTCCTTCCTGTGCTGGGAGCTCCAGAACTGCACACAGTACTCCAGATGGGGCCTGACGAGAGCAGAGTAAAGGGGCAGAATCCCCTCCCTTGCCCTGCTGGCCACACTGCTCTTGATGCAACCCAAGACTCGGTTGCTGTCTGGGCTGTGCACATTGCAGGCTCATGCTGAGCTTTTCATCAACCCAGACCCCCAGGTCCTTTTCCTCAGGGTTGCTCTCTAGCCATTCACCACCCAGCCTGGATTTTGCTTGAGATTGTGCCTACCCAGGTGCAGGACCTTACACCTGGCCTTGTTGAATGTCATGAGGTTGACTTGCGCCCACCTCTCCAGCCTGTCCAGGTCCCTCTGGATGGCATCCCTGTCCTCTAGTAAGTCACCTGACACACAGCTTGGTGTCATCTGCAAACTTGTTGAGGGTTTGCACCATTTTCTAGTAAGACAACTTCTGAAAGGGTGATGTGGCAAAGACTAAATGCCTTGGAACTTGGATGCCTCCCTAACGAAATAATAATTTAGTACTTTGGCAGATTATTCTGTGCTAGTTGTCTTGGATCTAACTACAGTTACAGGCAATGTGATGTCTGTAATTCCCAAAAACTCATGTTCTCTCCCTTCTTTCAGATTCTGCAGCGGGTTGATGAGAGACTCCTGTCCTGTGGCTGTCTAAGGAAATCTCTTGCTGTTGTGGTCTCAGTCCATCCAGATTTTAAAAATTGCCACAGAATTTGCTTTCAGAGCAAAGTAACACCAATTGCTTCAGAAATCACTGCTCTGATTTCATTTGAAGGCTCCTATCAGTACAGAAACAACCATAGCTTAATTACAGTTCTATTTGAAAATGAAGAGCACATATTTACTTTGATTATATTTTTGAGTTCCCGAAGGCCGGATCCTGTTCCCACTGGTGTCTGTGTAAAACTCCCATTAACTTTAATGGCAACAGAAGGAGACACTTAGTTTGCATAATCTGCAGAAAGTAAATATTTTAACACTTGTTATCTATGATATTTAAGTAGCTAGTAAAAATGTGCATGTAAAACTGGTCCACATTCAAGTCGGTAAAAAAATGACTTTCAAATAGGAAAAAAGATCAGAGAAAAAACATTTTGTAAATGAAGACTCATTAAATAAAGCAATTTTATTCCTTTTTCCCTACCCTGTAGTAGAGCATAGGTTTTTTAATAATGTCACAGAAAAAAGCTGTGAACACTCAAAGCAAATAAAGTGTATTATTATGGAGATAAAATGACACGTGACTTCAAGTTCCCAAATTCTTCAATTGCAAGAGATGTATATATTCATACAAGGAGAAGGTAAATTGACAAACTGTTCTAATTGAGCTTATTTCTGCAAAGCCATCTAAGCCTAGTTACTAACATGCTATTTATCCATTAAAGAATGTTGCTATAGTTACAATATCTATTGCAAAAATAGTCTGGTAATATGAGAGAGTAGATGAAGAATGCAGAACAAACAAGATTCCATATTTCTAGTGCTTGTATTTTTTAGCTTGTATATCAAAGTCAAAAACTTGTAGTAAAAAACCTCTTTACTACTGGCTCTGTTTTGAATTAAAAGTCTTAGAACAGTCCATTGTACTCAGTGGACCTATTTTCATGTACATCTGGCATTAACAGAGCTAATTTCTGTGACTCAAAAGACTCCAGTATAAGGGCTTAACTAAAATATTCATATATCATGTGTTTCTGCATGTATTGGTTACTTAATGTGAATCAAGCAACAGATGACAATAAAATAATGATTCTCTAATATCTCATTTCTAATTATTTTGTCTTAGTCAGATTTACAAGATTTATCTTGTAGCAATTACTGATCTTGTCAGGGTAGCCTGTAAGCCTAGTGAAAGAGAAATACAAACCCCTTTTACTTGAAGATGATTAAAAGAAAAATAAACAAGTATTGATGCATTTTTTAATGATTCTCAATCACCTAAATGATTGTCTGTGAATATGGCAACATATCTCACATGAACTGAAATACACTCTTTGTTCCATGTTAACATTCAGGAGTGGCAACCTGTACTGTTTACATGTTCTTAATAGCTATTTATCTGCTTTGTAAGGAACACTACCTTTTAAGTCTCAAAATTTCCCAGACCAGCACAGTTTCCTTATCATCACAGTCTACTATTTAAACATTACTTTATTATTATTATTAGTATTAGTATTATTATTGCCAGATCTCACCATCTGTATTTTATCATTCTACTCCTTTTCTTGATCTTCAGTTTCACTGCTATCTGAGGTGGGATCTGACTACAATAAACGGTCCCTCCACAGGCGGCTATTAAGTCTCATTTCTGAGCCTGAGTAACCTCTGACCACTGGTCAGCTCTGAGCCATCTTCCTCTTATATTTGTTTCTCATAGAAATACCCTCTGCTGTGGATGGTTATAAACCCCATCTCTGAGTGATGTGCATTAAATCTCCTTTTCTACCGAAAAGTGTCTGTTTCTACTGAAACAGATTGCTAGAGTGCAATATTTCATCACTATCTAACAAAGACCATATTCTGATGAGAATCATACTTAGAAAAACATGGGAAGTGCTCAATTAGAGATATGTAGTAGGGGTCTGGTAAACCTACTCTGAGATAGCTGGTGGCAAGAGGATGAATACAAACTACTCAAAAAAGTACATCTATATTAGCCACCTTTTATGTAGCAGCATAGACATGGACAAAGACACACTGGGTCAAAGAAAGTGAACAAAAAATACTGGGAAGCATAATAGGAATTTATGTGCCTGGCAGGAGATGGAAATCCTGGTTTCCACTCAAAATGCGCACTGTAGAAAAGATTGCAACCCAGCCTCTTACTCAGATGAATTTCCACCTCAGAAACCCTGGGACAGACAAACTGCCTGTCCAACCACACATACGTTCTTGTTCTTTTCTTGATATCATGTGTTGCAAGTAACAGTGGGTTTGCTGCGTCAGGTAACTTCTATTTCTTGCCTTTAGGAGGAACATTGGCAGATAGTGCTGACATTGCTGGACTACGGCGTGACCCAGTTCATCTCCAGTCCCCTTCCTTCAGTTTTCTTACTGTGACAATGAGATGGCTAAGGAGCAGGTGTTATCATCTATGCTCAACTATGTCCAGAACTCCAGTACTGTAGCATGTTTCCTGGCTCTCAATATTATGATGATTCTGTGCACTACTAATAGTGTTAGAAAGTAGTCTCACATGTCGTCCTTCCCTTCAGCTCAAGAAACATTTAATTATACTGTTCAACAGGCTTGGACCAGGGAAATTAAGCTTATATTATAGAAAACAGGTAGAAATAAAAATGAAAAGTTAATACTTGAAAGCTTCCTGAAGCCATGTAAGGCTATTTTACTTCAATTTCTCTAAAAGAGATAAAAAAAAAATAGGAAAAAGCTTTCTAATGTATAAACATGTAGCTTTCTGTTCAATTGCTTTCATTAGTTTCCTGTAGGCCATTAGAGTTCTTATTATTGACATGACTAAAGTTAAAAAAAAAAAAAAAAAAAAAAAAAAAAACTAACTAAGGAAAAAAAAAGAATACTGACCTATGGATAAATCAGGATTTGACACCATTCTGTCAAAGTGATCATACCAACACCCTTCCAGAAAACCACTTAATTCCAAACTAAATCTATTTAGTTTCAAATAAATCTATTATTTAAATATAGAAAAATCCCATCCTTTAATGTTAGATCCATAAGGAAACTGCATAGTGATTTTCATTAGATGGTCTCTTCTCTTTCCCATGTAACCAAGCATCATTGCTGACACTCATTTTGTATTTGCATGAGCAACCCTATGATAGCTGTCCCCTCTGAGTCAGAGACTGCTTCAGAGGTATAAAAATTTTCTCCTATCCTGCAATGGTCAGTGACTGGGCTGTTTTCTGTCTCTTCAGAACTTGTAATCAACTCACAGGGATCTGTTTCTACCTTGATCTCATTGTGAATTACTTTTGATCTGTATCTAAACCAGTTCACCACATAGTGTTATTGCTAAGCTTTACCTGTGGGTGTGGTAACTAAACTTCTACACTGCACTGCAACTCTTCTTGTGAGGGTACTGAAAGGTGGAGAAAGCAGATAATACTAGGCTTCTGCTTCTGTATCAGATGAAAGGTTAAAGGAGTGAATTGGTTGGAGCAATTAACAAAGCGGGAATTATAAAATATGTAGTTATTTTATTTCCAAAAAGCCCCACCCACAAACTATAGACAAACTAGTTAAATTTGGGTTCTAATTGATTTGGGAAAATCTTCACAAGGATGCTTATGAGCAAGTCATTAATTTAGGAGAATCAGAAAATTGGAAAAGATTAACCACAAAATGGTTCTGCCTAACTTATAAATAGGCAGTCTGGAGCCCTAGGGAAAGTCTGTTCTACTCACAGCGGTGGAGTGGAAATTTCAACACAGTCCCTGGCTCCTCTGTGGCAGTGTTGGAACTGCTTGGCATCTTGATAGCTGTTGAGAGGTTTCTAGATCTTCCCAGGCTCTAGCAGGGTGCTGGAAAAGAGGCAGACGCTCTCTGACCTGATCCTGGTTCCTCTTGGCATAGAGGTTTACAGAGGTGCAGACAGGATCTCTTGCTGATAGTTCAGAGGTCATGATGTTCATGGCACTTCTCACCGCCTCGGGAGGCACTTAATGCCTTCTCTTGGTAAACTTGAAGCACTTAGGTAGTTCAAGCCCAAAACATCAGGGCTAAGCTGGTCTGAAGCACAAGGCAGAGCAGAACATGTTGTGCAAGCTGAGGGCAGTGAGGCAGAGCAGAACGTAGAGCGGGGCAGAAGGTAGAGTAGAGCAGCACACACTGAGGCAGAGCAGTGAGGCAGAGATAGCACAACTGCTTGCAGCTTAGCTCAATTTATATTATTTTTCCAAGTGTAATGGCTCCTTTGGCCACAGAGATTCACCAATCACAATGGCATTTGCAAAACTGACCATACTAGGTGAAATCAGGGCTTTCTTACTCTTATTTGAGCAAGACACCAACAAGTACCTAAACACCTGTGGGTACCTCTTTATCACTTTGAGAGGGGACACAATGGCCTAAGCCTTTGTTTTCCTCCCACCCGTGCTTCCCCCATCAGCAGAAGGGTGGGGCAAGCCAGGACATGTTTTGGGCCTATTAGCCTTCCAGGACAAGGATACATCCTTGCCCATCCTCTCTTGCCTATGTGGGCTGCAAGTCTCTGACTTTTCTGGCAACTACTTTTTATGAGATTAAAATTGCTATTGTTTTTTGAGTCATTGTGTTATGAAAGCACTGCAATTTAGTGGACTTTGCTATTGCCATGAAAGTGTGGGAACATCAGGAAGATCAGAACAAAGGCGGATTTAGAATAGACTGAGGATATAAAAATCTATTAAAGACCTTCTCTCTCTTTTTTCTTCTGAGTGAAAAATCAATAAAGTGGTATAAGCCAGATAGCATGAAATGCACAACTCCTAGACCTCAAATTTATGCACAAAGTGACCTTGACCTATTCTGCAATTTCCTATCATTAATTTATTATGTACCTCTCCCAACTATATCACTAAAAACCACAATGAAAAACAGAGCTTAAGAGTTGGATGTGTTTCCTTTCCTCCAAAGAAGGAGACTTAGCGTGGAGTAAAAGAACCTGTTATTTACAACAAAAGGAGAAATATTTTGTTCACTATTCATAGTCTGACTAAATAATGATTTACTATCTAGAAGCTTGCTGCAGAATACATTTTGGAGTCATATGATTTTGAACTTTCTGAAAGTACTGCCTGTACTTTTCTACCTTTAGCCTCGCAGCTCTTTCTGAGGTATTTTCATGAGCATATGAACACAATAAAACAGGATAAAGTCAATGTGAAAAGAGTTTAGTGTAAAAGAACTACATACATCATGTTGTCATAGATCTGTTTATTATACAAACTGCAATCTGAGGAAGATGACATATTCCTCTTCTGTTGGCCAGGCAAGACACGGAAGTTAACTGTGTAATTCAGCCTATACAGTGGGCAATCAGTTGAGTTTAAAGTAGATCTCAGTGTTCCATATCAATTATAATAAACAGACTTTGAATGAACATATTTGAATGAAAAAAAAAAAA
>VWYK01032137.1:3292-19336 GCA_013399775.1 Semnornis frantzii | reverse complement strand
TCCAAACCTCCCTCGTCTGTCCACTACTGGATCTCTTGATTCTATTCCTTACTTAGAGAACCTAAGCTTTAGATATTTTTTTAAAAAATGTATTCTACTAGCTTAATTTTTCCAGGTTTAATGTCATTTAGTTAATTAATATATTTTTCAGTCAAAGAATACTTTCCAGCTGGTCTCTGTCCTCTTTTGTGCTTCAGGCATTTAATAAAAGCAGCTCATTATGATTGAAAAACACAAATTTGAAGTGCAACCAGGCCCAGAAAACAGCCTTTTTGTTCTTAAAAAATATTTTGCAACTGATTTGGAATTACAAAGGAATATTAAGAGGAAGAAATAGTCAGAACCTGTAAAAGGCAATAATCCATCTTACATCACATATGATGCAGCACTTAAGATACAGCCCTCTCAGGGCCATGAAACTGTTAAATGACAACAATAATGCTGGAAGTCAACAAATATTTGGAACTATTTAACAAACTATGACCAGAATTTAAAGCTACATTTTACTACTACAAAAGCCTCAGGTCTTTAAGCCTCTGTCTCTAAGAATGACATCTTTACTAACTGGCAGGCTTTTCTGTTGCAGTGTTTTTGTCCCTTTCTGGGAAGCATTTTGTTCTGTCTACTGTTGGAAATGAGAGATTAGATAGGACAGACTTTGGATCTCATTTCCAGATATCAGTTCCTAGGTAACTCAACAGTATATCTCATTTATAACAATGCTTATGTTCATCTAACGTCAAACTAAATTTTCAGCAGTATTTGTCACCATCTCTAAGAAAATATCCTGCTAGGTTAGCATGGTAGGGTCAGAAGTACTGAACATATTTTGAGGAGTACAGTGGTTTTAATAACAATGTCTTATGTCCTGTGAAAAACAAGCAAACTCATTACACTGTCTCACTCTCTACAGTTTGTTTCCATATATCTTCCATTCCCACACTGACACTGCAGCTTCCCAGGACAGTTCTGATGCTCTGCCTTGCAAAACTATCATTTTCTGTCAATTTTTTCACAGAACACATCTGCTGTTTCACCATTTGCCTTTTAACTGCTATTATTGTTATTACTTTAGACTGTTGTTTGTGTTGGCTAAGGACCATGGAAAGGACTGGGGACACGTTTTGTCAGGTACTGGCAGCACTGCACATAGAAAAGCCTGAAATGATGCTTTCTTCTGTCACATAACGGACTCCCATAGAAACTCCTCAAATTCTATGTCTCCCTCTCCCAGAAGGCTTTGCTGATGCCTCCCCTTGTAAATCTGCCTGGTAGCAGGATAATTTCACAATAATCTGGTATTATGAAATGATTGAGAAGCATTTTAAAATATGCAAAACATTAGTAAGTTTTAATTCCCATTCCTGGCCTCTGTAAAGCTAAACTGGGTAATGGATGACTAAATTGATAATTTGATGTAATTTTGGTAAAAGAGGAGTCCTAATTGACTCTCTGATTGGATCTTTTTTTATCTGTGACTAAGAAGGAGTTATAGTATGTGGACTGCTAAAGCTGCTAGTCAAGAGTTAGCTTCAGTATATCAGAGGCTATCCAGACTATTAGGAGAGAGATGATTTCTGCTCCAAAGATTTTACAGTGTATTTCTAAATCCATGGCTGTTCAACACTGTATTGTGGATATGCATGCAGAGTTTTGTTCATTCTTCTGACTACAAGGGACTATAAGCAGAGGGTAGAAGAAAATTTGACTTCATTATGACAATTATTGCCAAAGACTATTATTTTCATGTGCAACAGAGCTCATCTGTACTTTGACATGCTGTAAAAGACTTTTTCAAAAGCCCTCTAAACTCTAAAGCAAAATTGCTTAAATTGCAAAGCGATGAAACAATTTAAGGCTGCACTCCCAAGATAAATCAAAATGGCCTGCAAAAAGTAGATTTAACTTTTGAAAAAGAAGTTTTCCTCAAGAAAAGTACTACTACCTGGTCACGTTTTTTTTTCTTGGTAAGGCTGTCCTTAAGTTGAACCTTATTGAACCTACTGTAAGGTTCTTCAGAGTTTCCTTTCCAGTTTATCTGCTCTTGAGGAAGCAATTTCTGTCATTCTTCAGACAGAGTTGGAGAACAGTGGTAAGAACTAATAATACCAAACAGTAGTGTAATTTCCTATGGGGAAAACATATTTTCTACCACTAATTATTGCCAACAGCAATCTTGGAAATATCATAAAACTTATTGTTTAAAACATCAAACAGAAGGAACTGCTTAGTATCAAGGATGACTAATGTAGGAACGTGCTTCCACACATGCACACACACATTAGATAAAATGTTGATGTTTAGAGGTTAATAGGATGTCAACATTGACTTTGGATTCTGCTTAAGTTCACACTTGAATTTAGAATGAAAACATATCAGGTAACATAAAATCATGATCAACATAAACATGCAGAAATATCTGCAATGGTTATAAAGGAATTCTCCAATCTGCTTGGTACTATAGTTGCAGGAAAATCAGGATTATATAAGAAAATCAGTCAGCTGATTTTCTCTTGAGAAAGCATAGCAGAAGCTTAAGGGAAAAAAAGTTATTCAACAATTATACCCAGGTGCTTTACAAACAATAACTGCTTTGTTGCTAAGTGTGAAAAACCCTCATTTGGTTTGTGTGATGAAGCATGTGCAGGTGAAGTGGGGTGTGTGCTGGAAACCAACATGTCTACAGACTTAATCCTACCCTAAGTTACTTTGGAACAACTTCCATCATCTTCAAGTGACAGAACTATCCCTCAGCTAGAAAAATTAATCTGCAGTTTAAGCTCTCGTACATCCTGGCAAATGGCTGCGATGATGGCATTTCTGCTAGGGTCCAGATTTTGAGGTGTGGAAAGTGTCTGCTCTCTGACTCAGCGAGAGTGGCATAGGAGGGGCTGGTGTAGATGCTGCTCAGTCCCACACCTAGTGGTCAGGATGGCCACTGCCTGCAGCAATTTAGCATCTGCACACTATGGTTCCTGCCTGAGCTCTACTGGAATTAACATGCTCTACTAGACAAGGTTTTTATGCATGTGCGTAGCTATACAGTGGTCAGTTTCAGTGCTTTTCTGGACTGGGATCTGCTGACTCTTTCTTGAGGTACCTTAATGAAATTCAGCAACTGGACCACCCTTCCTTTGAATGAGGTGAACTTCCTCTCATGTGGAGTGGCTTTGACTGGTATGAACTTTACATTGCACTTCATTAAACATAAGGCACTGTTTTTAAAGCTCTTTTTAAATACACCTGACCGTTGCACAAACCAGCAAGCAAACTCTTGCACCACTAGGTTTGCTTCAGATAAGCCTGTATTTCCTGCACAGATCCATGAAGACTCTATTTTCTTCTTATTAATATTGTCAAGTTAAAGAACTAGGCAAAGAGGACGGTGAGCAATAGTGGACATTTTCAAGACAATAAGCAGCAGCAATATTTCAATACTGTTTTAACTGACGTTAGGAATTACATCCAGAGCAGTTCCCCTTTTAGGCACACAGAATGACAGACATTAGTCAGTAGCTTTGTAAATGCCATTTGTAAAGAAGCCCCTCACTCCATGACACAAACACCTATAGTCTACACATGGATATGGATTTAGCATGTGTTTAAGCGCTGTGCTGGGATTGTGTGACTGAAGAGTTCAATGAACCAAGTTAAATGCACAACTGGTAAATATGAGTTATAACAGCCACGAGCTTTACTTCAGATATTCTCCAGGGGAGTTTAGATAGACATCTCTGAGACAAAAGGCATTAGCCTTTGGCAGAAGAGAATCCTTCCCCTGGATTCAGTGAGCTTTCTATTGGGCCCAGAGAAAAGAAAGCGCCACTTTGCAGATGACTACCTGGCATTGACTAACACAAACCTACTGTAGTTGCTAGCACTTAACTGGCATATATTTATTCTTAGCATCCTGTTTTGTTGATGTTGCCCCTTCCTTTTTCATGCCATTTGCAACACACCACTAGACTTGCTGCAAACTTGTGGGAGTAAATCATATCTCTGGGGACGAAACCCCATCAGAGGTGAACCAACAATCTCCTCTTCCCCAACCAAATCCCAACTGTGCCTCACATTTCATGGAAATGATCAGCAATTCCACTACCAAAATATTCACACTTTATGAGTAATATTTATGATGGGAATTTTTTATGTTGGGTTTTCCCCCCAAGAAGAAAAAGAGGAATAATTAACAGAAATAAACCCAAAGAGAAATTTCCACACTATTACTATTATTTTCAGAAGGCTTTCACAGGAAACTAAAAGCTTTTGCAAGTAATAAAAGTCCTTGTTAAACATCTTTCTTTCTTTCTTTTGGAAATGGAGTAAATTATGAAGTAGATTGACTTTTAAAAATAAATAGGACTATAAATACATAAAAGTCATTGCTTTTAGTCGTTGCTAATTTAATATGAGCATCCTACTCTGAAATAAGGAAAAGTTTAGTTCACTGACAGAAAGAATGAAGCAGATGTGAGGATTTTTCCATCAGCTTAAGTGCTGCCTTGGTAAGGTGAGTTGTCCGACTACATTAAACAAACATTTTAGTCAGGCATCACACAGGAAAATAAACAGTAGCAGAGGAAACATGAAAATATTAAAGACTGTTATTCTTTGGCCCCTTTTCCTGCAAAGCAGGTGATAAAATATTACTGTGTTTCCACAGGTAAGGAAACACGCTCTTAAACACTTTGCAGAAATACATATTACGATCATCACTTAAAATGTCAGAAGTGGATAGGACTCAACTGTGACAGCACACAGAAGCCTGCTGAGAAACTCTGCAGAAGCAGAGGATCTAGCATACTGGCTCAAACTGCTGAGCTTCCTAAAGCAGCCTTCTGGCCCTTTGCAATATCTGCCAATGGCAAATTCAGATGTCGGCAAAAAAACATCTTCTAAGAGACAGTTGTAGAGGTACCTGATTTCAGAAGACAAAAAAAAAAAAAAAAAGTCTCTCAAATTGTAATTCTTTAGATGCTAATAAGCAGCTAACACAAGGTAGCAAGCTGTATAATTTTGACCTCTTTCTGCCCCACAGAGTATGAAGAAATGCACATAGGAAGAAGAGACCTGCTGAGTTTCACTCTTTTTATCACACCTGTGATATACTACACTATGTTATACAGATGTAACTTTTAGTTTGTGTAGAAGTCATTTCCATACCATGTCAGAAATTTCTGTTCCTCAAGAAATTTTGCCTAACTGTATGTTTGAAATTCTAAACACATTTATTTATAAAAGTAGAAAGACTCTTGCAACAATTTCCACATTACAGCCAGAAGTTAGGCAAAACTTACACTCATCAGAAGAAACAAAGCAATCACTTTTCATTACCAGGGCTTTGATTTCAGTCGGCCTGGAAAATCAACTTGAAAATGTACTGGTCTAGGTTCAAAGATCTGCAGAGTTGTCCAGCAGTAAAGGGAGAGGGAAAGCCTTTTTTCTCTTGCCCACTGTGAAAAACAAGGTGTGAGACTGCAAAGTGCTCTCTGAAATCCTCGGTATCAGATTCTGCCTATATTTTGTAGTAACATTTCTGTCTCTATTTTAAAATGCACTGCATACACATCAGTCTGTCTAGCCAATATGGTTTGTGGAAACTGCTCATCACTCACATGCATGTATATACCTCAAGTCAAACTACTGTTTAAGTAGGTTCAGTAGATAAACTGTTGCACTGGCATTTAGGTCTACGCACAGGTCTGGTGCTGTTCAGCTGCATGACGCTAGGCAATAGTCCACTGCTTGTCCGAAACATCAGATCATTTAAAAATGTGCTAGTATAGTGTCTGAAATGACAAAATGTAAATGAGAATATAATCTGCAGCTCTCCCTTGGCCTTGCACGTCTCAATGGAGATTTTTAGTTCCATACAACGGATTCAAAATTTAGAGCTGCTTATTGTATCTTCTGTCATTTTCACGGATAAAATTTTAGTTTCAATGCAAGAAAAGAACACCATTATAATTTGAAAATGAAGAAAGGAAGTTAACTAAACTTTACCTATGTGGTTACACATTTTTTAAAAGTACTATTTAGGGAGGCAATGCCTTCTTATTTTGCTGCTTCATGTGAAACTCTTACCACATGTGTACCTGATACACTAAACACTTTTTTTAAACTCTGAAAAATAGAAGACTAGACAGATGAGCTATTGAATATCATGAATACAACAGCATGCACTGCCCCTGCCCAAGTATTTCAGTTAGATATTTCTATAGCATTTTAGTTCCAAAAAGAGAACTCTCAAGAATTTTGCCATCTTACTTGTGAGAAAATGGACATGGAGATGAATTTTCAAAGAAGGTGGGAAACAAACAAAAGGACTATCACTGGAAACCATCAGCTGTAAATTCTAATGCAGTAAAAGCATGGGTTATCTCCCTGTCCTGGCAGCAAGGGTAATGGTTGCATGGACAATTCAGATAACACTGTTTTCTGGTGTCTGGGATGCCATTCAGAGGGACCTGGACAGGCTGGAGAGGTGGGCCCAGAACAACCTCATNCACATACAGCCCAGACAGCAACCGAGTGCTGGGCTGCATCAAGAGAAGTGTGGCCAGCAGGGCAAGGGAGGTGGTTCGCCCTCTTTGCTCTTGTGAGACCCCATCTGGAGTACTGTGTGCAGTTCTGGAGCCCCCAATGCAAGAAGGACATTGAACTGTTTGAGCCAGTCCAGAGGAGGCCACAAAAATGCTCAGAGGGCTGGAGAAGCTCTGCTATGAGGACAGGTTTGGCCTCTTCAGCCTGGAGAAGAGAAGGCTTCGAGGAGACCTTGTAGGAGCCTTCCAATATCTGAAGGGGGTCCACAGGAAGGCTGGGGGGGGGATTAATTACAAGGTCTGGTAATGACAGGACGAGGGGTAATGGGTTTAAACTGTAAGAGGGGAGATATACACTAGATGTTAGGAGAAAGTTCTTTACAGTGAGGGTGGTGAGACACTGGAACAGGTTGCCCAGGGAGATTGTGGAAGTTCCCTCCCTGGAGGTGTTCAAGGCCAGGTTGGATGAGGCTTTGAGTGACGTGTACTAGTGGGAGGTATGGGGGGTATGGCAGAGGGTTGGAACTAGATGATCTCTGAGGTCCCTTCCAACCTAAACCATTCTATGATTCTCTGATTGAAATGAACGACCAGTGGATATCGAATGGAATTTATCACCTCTACTTTTAGGTGTCTAGTAGGGAAAGGGTCTCTTGATGGTCAAGAAAGAAAGAACCATCATCAGGGTGTGATTCACCTGTTCCGCTTTAAATGCCAGCTCTTTGGACAGTGGTCAGATGAAGACCACTCATAATGTCGTGTTTAAAAACCTCTCTGATGAAGAAAAAGAATTGGAATAGAATCAGACCTTACAACATGACAGCTCCCAAGACTGGCATAATTCAAACTCAAAAGGTTAGCTCCCTGGATGTAAAATTTTAAAACAACTTAGTCAATGTGAAAGCTTATGTTCCATGTTCATAGCAACTGGAAGGCTATGTTTCACCAGCTTTTGATACAAATTTGACTCTCTGCTCTCTGCTGTTTGGCAGTTCTGCACATTTTATCCCACACAATAGGTTTTGATTCTGTGGCACTACAGGGATGCAATTTTGCCATCCTGTATAGCCAAAGAGAGAGGTAGCTACTGCTCTGAGACAAACCCCAATACCACAGTTGTGGCTCTCCTGCTTCCTGTGTAGTCCTGCGGGCTACCAGTAGAGTGCCTGAAACTGCCTTAGCCCTTTCTTCTCTGTAAAATGAATGAAATGTAGATGCACCACATGCAATCTCAATGTCTTCATGCTTGGAACAAGATAAAATTTGAATCCAGACTCTGATGTTTAACAGTAGTTCCTTGTCTTCTGACTTGTCTTGGACACTTAAAATAAACTGGAAATCTACTGCCTTCAGCTTGTATATATGTGACAGCCTAAACCCATCTGAAACTTCCATTGCAGGTTTCTTGACTTCCCTTCTTGCCAACCTGCCTGAATCACACAAAGCAGATCTCCCCCTGCCCTGGACCGCAGTGCTCCACTGCTCCCAGAATAGGTTAAACAAACAGGGAGATTCCTCCAGGGAAGTCACAGGTTCAAGATCGCAAAGGACGCACCATGTTTGGGCCAGTTGGAGGTTTTTCTTGCTATTGTGCTTATCTGTATCTTCACTGTCATCCAGGCATTAACCTCTGACCTGCACGCCTGCTTCTCGAAAAAGCCTTGCGGTGTTTACCCATTATGTAATGTCTGTGCTTTTGTGGAAATTTCACAGAAACAAATGGAGGAAGTTTGCCAGTCAAATGGCTGGACAATAAATCCTGTCGCATGTAGATAGAATGGTTTACTGTCACTGCAAGTCTGCTACTGGGATCTGTCACTGAAAAAATGTATACAAATCTCAATGTGCTGGAGTGCCAAAGTATTCCAGCATTGCAGGACTGTACATGATTTGTAGAACAACCACCACTGTGCCTGATAGCAGTAGCCTTGTTTTGCCAGCCTGAATAAACAGTGTCAATGTTTCAGATAAGTCAAGGTCACTAATGTCAATTTTTCTGTCTATTCATCTCCTAGGTTCATGAATACAAGAACCTAAATTCTAATTTGTTCATTGTAATGTTTCTTCTGCCCCAAACACCTTTGCTTGAAGTTTGATCCAGGTAAGCAAATTGCCTTCAGACCCCTTTGCTTATCTCTAATGGGTACTTTATTATTTATACACTGTTTTCCAATCCTTCCTCACTGTGCCTGCTGTGTCATCACAATACCTCCTGCTGTATCACGTATCATCTATATATGTATCCTCAATCTTCTACGTACCATTGAAAGATGAGTTTGGATAAGAAGCAGGAACAAACATAACTTGAAACAGTGGGATAGACAATTCTTCCTTCGCTGACTCTTTCAACCAATTCTGCTGCCATCCAATGGAGGGCTTTAGTCTCCATGTCACCAGCAGCAGCACTCGGTCTTAAGAGTTCCGCTATGATTAAGTTTTCAAATCTCATTTCCTTTCAGAGGAGAGAAAACATTGTTGTGACTAAGCTTTGGATGTAGTAACAAATCCCTGGCAGGTTGGTTTGTTTGAACGGACGTATTAGTTCTAAGGAAACTTTTACCATCTTTTCTGCCCTTAATCACAGTTTTTATTACAATTACAGTAATGTAACAGATGTACATGCCAAAGGCAATATGTGTATTTTTAATGAGTTGACATGCAACCTTCCTGGAGAGGAGAAACAACTTTATTTGCTGAACATTTGTGAACCGTATCTAGCCGTTTTAAGAGACAAGATTTACCACAGATTCAGAGACTTGAGTAACTTGCAGATGAGCAGTCCCACAAGACAGACTCCGTTGTTGTGCTAGATTTAGTGAATCCTTGCTGAATAGTTACATTTTCTATTGTCCACAAACAATGCAAGAGAAGGTTAACAGGCAATATCCGGAAAGCCTTAAGATTATCAATCCACACATGTGGTCCTGAGTCACTGGGCTGTAAAACACCATCATCCAGAAATGAAACCAAGGGGAAATGCTGATTGAGAGAGATGGTATCACAAGCCCAAAGTAACTAATTGCATCAATAATGTCTATTTATGTAAGTTTCACAGGACTTCAGCTCACAGGGCTTTTCATTCTCGTATAATGAATTCAGTCAACAAATTGAACATAGGCAGAGATCAGATCCTATGAGTACAAGAGCCTCCAGTCTGGTTTCTCACCTCAATTTACCTTACAGCTCGGACATAGATCAGACACTTGTGCACACAGCAAACTGCAACATGCTGACACACACACACACACCAGCCAGGTTCATTCGCTTGGAAAGTCAGGATCCAACAGCAGCACACAAAATCTGTTCCGTTAGATTACTCCTGCCACTGCTGTGGTCTGGGCCAAGCAGCCCTCAGAAACAATGGCTGGCCACGGTTTTTTTGGAGGTTAATGCAGGCCAAGGACCATTTCCAATACAACTTTGTGTGTGGATAATCTGTTTTGAGAGGTAAAATTTTATCTATGGGGACCAGAGGTGGTTTTCTGGCTTGTGGAGATGTGACCTCACAGACCTTCACATACCTTTCTCCAAGACCAAATTATCAAAGCAAGAAGCCTGAAAGCCTAGAGTACCTATGACTGCACACTTGCTTTCCCCTTGGTCATAATAAAACTGCCATAAGGTGATACAAACTGAAGCAACAAACCATTTCCTGTCAGAAATTTACATTATCAACCAGGAGCCTGATTTTGTCAGGCGTGGGGTACTGCAATGGAGCAACTGTCGTTATGCTAGGTTCGTACAACAGAAATGGGGTTGTCTAGCTTTGACAGCAGTAACTCTCACTGCCCATCCTGCTTTTGGTCTCTGCACAGTCCTACAGCGAGCCTCAAACACAGACACATCCACAGGTATCCATGAAAGGTACAGGACCTTCCTGCAATCACAGAGTTACTTTAGCACATCTGTTCGGACAATTACTTGGTAAAAATTAACTGATAGGAGACAGAGGACAACTGGAAATATAGGAATGTGTTTTTACAACTATTAATGCAATCAGAACTTCCTTCTCACTGTTACTACTGTTGGCATGTCAGTTTTATTCCAAATTCTTTTCAACTGCTACCTTACCAAAATACCTGGAGTACTGCAAAATCCACATTCTGGTTTTCATTGTAAGCTTAGCATAATTTATCAGAAATTATTCCCTTTCTTAAAGCTGTTTCTCTTGCTGGAATGTGCAAAATATGCATAAAATATGCACTAGAGGAACGTTTATCTTCTATCTTTCTCCACATCCCCAAGAAAGTGCTGAAATCCTTTTGTGTGTGAAGTAACTTCTATGTGTCTTTGCAGGCTGAAGGCCCTTTACTGAATTTACCAATACACCAATTTAGATGACAACATCTATACAGTTGGTTAAATCATAGCTTTAAAAGAAGAAAATCAAAGAACCCTGTATGAAACTTATTACTCATTTATTTTCAACACCCAGTATGACTGAAATGCAAAAGTAAGCAGTAACAGACTGTAAAACAGCATTTCAATCACACGAGATGCTGTTAGTAGTATAAGGCATTTTTCTTAGGAATTATTGTTCTGGTTTGTATCTCTTGTTGTGTGTCCTGTCTCCTGAAAAGAGTCTGGTCCATTATGGTGGTCTCCAGCTCCAGTCTGCACTGTGTGCTAGGTCTCTGAGCACTCTCCCCTGCTATTTCTGCTCCTGAGGAGCCTGAAGAGCACTCCAGTGCCCGACATCCTTGTTGGCAGAAGTCCTCACTGCAGGGCTGGGGGAGGACAATCTCCATAACATGCCCAGTGCCTGGGAGAGGAGCCTCTGACCCTGCTGCTCATTATGGCTCTGTAATTGAGTTTGAGCTCAGGGACTTGTTTGGCACAGGTCAGGAGCACTGCTTGGGATCCTGTGGTGTTCAGGAGGTGCTGCTGGCAGTGATGTACTTCTCCTGCGCAGCCTGGAGCAAACCTTGGGCATTCTGCGCCTGTGAAGGTAATGTGAACAGACCCAAGGCACTGCCACCCACATCTCCCATACCTCCAGTTTGAGGCTTTGGGGAAGATCAGATGGAGAGAGCCTGTTCCCCACATCTTAGGAAGGCAGCTGAGTAGGAGATCGACTGCCAAGGGGCAGGTGTTGGCAACTTTCTGCAGAGCCTGATGTCTAGAAGCACTTCTGCATCCCAGTGGAGTTCTCTGAGCAATAGAGTCTTTGGTAAAATATTTTGTTATTTTCCCCTTAAGATCTTTTTTTTTTTTTTTGACTCACTTGAGATTTTCCTGTACCTACAATCTTAATTTGAGAAAAGATTAAATCTCCCATTCTTCAAAACTTACTCATGCTTCAGTATTAAGCTTTTCCCCACAACAAGATTTACTAAATATGAACAACACAAAAGCTAATGTAATGAAAAAGAAAAAAAAAAAAAGAAAAAAAAAAAAAGGTGCTTACCAATGCAGTCCACACTGAAGAGATTTATGGAGGTTGTGATGGAAGATTCATCACAGGTCTTCATACCTCGCAGAGCAAATCTCACCAGAGAGGCTTTGACTCCCTCTGGTAGGAAGGACAGCAGGTAGACCGGCATATACAGAGCGTAACGAAGTTTGCACAGCAAGGGGGTCATGAGTTTTCCTTGAGGGCTCTGGGCCATACGCTCTATCGTCGGGAACAGCAGCACAGAGCGAAGAACCTGTTCGGCCATGAGAAAACAACTGTCAGCAAAGTCCTACAGCACAGCATCCCAGCCGGGGAGACTTCATTTCTAAAAGAGTCTCTGCTTGAAATGAAGTTGGATTTCTAGGTGCTCTGCAGGTCAGACACATAGGCAGGATTTGCGGGAGGTTCAGATTACATTTTTTTGTTTGTTTGTTTTGTTTAAAGCCGAAGCAAACAAGAATGTGGTTATGAAATGCTGAGTTCTATCGGTTCTGGCACAAATGCCCAGGAGCTGAGCCCGGCTAGTTGCTCCAGGAGACCTACACTCCAGCAGAGGGCAGCAGCCAGGATCCGCAGCCCAGCACAGCCCGGCCCAGGGAGGGCTTATGTCAGCCCAAGTACATCACCGTTTGTTTCACCGGGTCTTCTGGAAGTAAACCAGCCAACCAACCTCCTCTAAACATGTCAGCCACCCTGGCGGCAACTTTGCCGTGTGACAACACATCAGAGTTTCGACTTGCAGTTCAGTGCAGGTAGGTAAACTCTGTCAAAACAAGCAGCCCCTTCACCAAGACGTGTACAGTGCTGCACTTCACTGCTTTTTATGTGTTATAATGAAATTGATCTACTCAAAAGTTGGCAGTTATGATAATCGAATTCCCCATATCTCTAAAATCAGGCTAAATTAACTTAAAACGCACCTACACTAACCAAAAGTGAATTAATATACCTACTGTTAATAACACTTCAATGTCAAGTTCAAATGAATGTTCTAAAAGGATAGCTGACACTTTTTTTTCTGGAAGCAATAATGCACTGCAAGAATTCATATAGGAAAAACCCTTACAGGCACATGATTACGGTACCTAATGGAAGTACCAAAAAGTAAAGTAAGAGGGATTCTAGATACTGCATTTGAAGTAATTAGGTAAAAATTGCTGTCATTTGTGGTGACTCACTGTAAATAAAATAGATGTAATTATGTACGTTCACTTACTGCATATATTATTCTATGTACTGTTCAAAATAGATTAATATTTTTGTTAAAAACCCATTTTAAAGTAGCTGTCTTTACTTTCAGGTAAGACTTAGCCCATATCCACACCACTGGTCTCCGCAGCTACCCAATCAAAGGCAGGGCATGCCACCAAGAGAAGATTACAAGATCTGAGTATTGTAACAAAGCAAACAGAAGAAATTCAGGAAATATTGGTAATTTCCCACATTGTACTTTCTACAGCATTTTAAACCCAGACTTCAAAAGTGCTATTTAGACCCAATAAAGAACTATTTTAAGAAGTGCTTCTGCCTTCCAGCTGATGGTACTTTGGTTTTAGGCAAAGAAAAATACATTCTCAGGGAAATCAATCCTGGGCCTCTTTTTATTAAAGGCAACCAGCAACTGAAGTACAGGAATGCAAGACTTGCACTGAATTATATGGTAGTTTCATGATATTTCAGCTAGAAGCTGAACTCAAACTGTTATGATCTAAAGCAGATTTGACCTGTGTTTCCAGGCATGCATTAATCCTTTGATGTTACAGTTTATAGATACAGGATTAGTTGCTTGGAGTGCAAGTTGCTAAATACTGGAGGAAAAAGGACAAACCTAGAAAGCTGCTGCAATGTCCTGTGTATGCCTGCATTTTTAATGGTATACAAATTTAAAAGATGGTGGTAAAGGATACTTTTCTTTATTATATTTTTAAAAAGGTTTTTGCAGACGGTAATAGATAAATGTAAAATTTGTATTTTTCAAACATTCATTAACTATTTCTTTGTATACTGCTAGATTCCTGAGTCCAGATTTTGAAATGTACATTGGACCATAGAATTGCTTAAAATATGTACTTCAGCATCTTTGCAATACAACTGAGGATACAACAAACAACATATTTCATTATAATGACACTCATGTTCATAAAAGATTGTATCATATTTGTGTCCTGAAGTAAGTGAAGTAGAAATATATAGGTAAAATGAAGGAAATAGATGTGATTCAAATGCTCAACATCAGTAAATAATTTTTTACTTCTCAAATGCCAGGATCTTTCTATATGCAGTTTACAGTAGTTGGAATCAAGGAGATGGCAAAGAATTATATTAAAATTATAGAATTATATAAAAAATATAACTTTTAGAATTACTGTAAATCCAGTCATTCTGAAGATTGAGGACATTCTCTAACACAAGCATCAGGTATCATCACTCCTATGAATGCCACAGTATATACCATTAAGTGCTAACAATCCCTTTAGTCAGAGAAAACCTTCTCATACTCAACAATGTAAGTTTCTTGTCATAACTATCAGTCACAATGCAAAAAAAAAATAAAATTACATATAACTATGGAGAGGAATTCAGACTAATTTCCCAATTCACAGTGATTTGTATTGTCTAAGAAGGTAGAGCTGGGCAACTACAGACACTAGCCTTAGAGACTCAGGCAGGTCTGGGGACTACCTGAAGTTGGCCAGTGCATCCACTGAAGGCAAACATGCCACGTGCCTAGAAGGTGCAGAGGGCTGTTGGTCATATCACCTCACCTATCCTCACTGTGCTTTGGGCAACCTACTAAAAACAATCTTATGTTATACTGTAATTGCCAATGTTGATTGTTGTGACAATAAACTGTACTTGTAAAGCTGCCGTTCAACTTACTTCACAGTTACTTATTTAACATGCTTTTAAATTGCAAGATTTCAACACTCAGGATGACGTATATGTTGAAGTTCTCTGTGCAAGGCATAGATGTTCTTTTGGTTAGTCACCAGGCAGCTGTTTCTATTTTCATCATTAATTTTTAACTGTTTGAATTACATAGGCCTTGAGACTGGCATGGCTCAAATGACTATAACATGATGCAGCATCCCTGAGGTCTGAGATATTTCAACAAGATGCTAACATCTGCAAGCTCTTCACATAACTCTGCATGGGTTCCAAGGCAGCTTCTAGTCCCTAGTCAGCAATATATAGATCATTGGAAAACTGGATGGGGCATGGCTGGAGCATGTGCTCAGAGAACAAACCGCTCTAGAAGCCAAATATGTTCTGCCTTTTATTCCTTCAATACACCCCACATTAGGAGTTTCACTTTTGTCACTGCTTATACACTTTGGTATCTAGAATGATCAGCCTGTCAACTTCCAGTATGTAGGACCTGCACAGTAAATTTTACAACACAGAGGGAAGAGAAACTACTTATTTCAGAGGAAAGGTGAGCCCCTGAAGCAAAGAATATTGAATGCCTTTCCCCAAAAGCACAGCATTGACCAAGGAGCTTTGTTCAGGCAAGATGCCAAAATGAATAAGATTCACTTAATGTGATCACTGCTTTGTATATGCATATATGTTGAAGAACAAAACAAAGGATTCCTCCAAATTACCTCCATAAAGAACGCATATATTCCTGCACACCTGGGCTTTTGATTCAGCATTTAATCTATCTAAAACAAGCTGATGAAATGACAACTGAGTATCTTCAAGTTTTCACTGTATAATGCTTATGTCGACATGCTCTTTGGATTTGCAGAAACTGTTGGAAGCTTTATGAAACAGTTTCTGTGAAATAAACTGGTAAAAAAAAATAAAAGTGTAAACAACCAGCTTTTTTTATGAAAGTTTGGGGTTTTTTTACCACCACTTCATGGTGACTTACTTCATTAGTGGTTGCATAGATCAAGAAAATCTTCTGTTACAGGTCTAAAGCCCCTTCCCAACATACTGCTGGGAAGCAGAGGCACATGTACTTCATTTCACACAATCAAATTTTCTACATTTCTGATTATTAGTGTGCAAATTTTCGTTTTGGAACCAGATAAATTTTTTCTGTTCCCTACATTCTAGAGCTCCCATCATGTACATATAAACTAAGACACTGGCCAAAAA
>VWYK01032133.1:22411-33712 GCA_013399775.1 Semnornis frantzii | reverse complement strand
AGGAGGTGATCACGGTAAAGGTGGCACCGGCGAGAGGCCGGGAGGAAGAGGGCCCGAAGACGCGAGCAGGTTCCGAGGAACTGGAAGACGGGGCTGGCCCCGCGTTACGAAAGCCCCGCACCGCCGTGTTCCAGCAGGAGCCGCTGCGGGAGTTTCCCTCCTCGCAGCGGGAGTTTCCCCACCGGCGGCGATCCTCCGGGCCGGGCCGCGCCGCGCCGCCCGCCTCGCTCCGTCTCTCTGAGAGGCCCCGGAGCTGCCGGGTCGGGGCTGGCGGGGGAGGCCTGGGCGGCGCGACCCTCACTGCAGAGCGCCGAGAGGCCCTGCCTTGAACCGCCGCGAAGTCTCCGCGCTGGTTTTGCCAGCGCTAAAAATAGGAGAAACACTCTAGAAAGCCTCCGCAGTGTGTGGGACCCGCGTCGGTAGCCAGACGAAGGCTTTGAGCACAGGCAAAGCAGCACATCTCCCCTCAGAGGCCACATGCCTCTACAGATCTTGAGAAGCTTGGTTAGCAATCACGAAATTATTTTGGCTGGGAAAAGCCTTTAAGATCCTCGAGTCAAACCATTCTCTGATTCTGCCAAGGCCACTGCTGAACTATCCCTCAGCACCGCATTTCTGCCTCTTTGAAACATTTCCAGGGATGGGGATTCAACCCCCTCCCTTGAGGACCCTCTACCAGTGTTTGGGAACACTTTCTGTGAAGAAGATTCTTCTAATATCCAACCTAAACCTGCCCTGGTGCAACTCGAGGCCATTTTCTTATGTCACTTTTTACTAGGAAGAAGAGACAGAAATCTGTCCGTTAAAATTCCTATTATCAGCTCCTCAGGACTGTACGTGAGATAGAGTTGAGAATAAAGCAGGTGCCTGTCAGCCAGCCTTCTGTTGGAGGAGTCTCCTTGGCAAGACAGAAACAGAAGGTGTTAACAAAGGATACAGCTACTGGAGAGACTATATTGCTGTAGGATTTCTCATAGGAAGAGGGGAGCATGGTAGGCTGGGTTGCTGTAAAGTGGCTTTTAGATTGGTTTAGTTCTGACACATTCTCATACTGGTAAAACATTGGAAGGAAAAAGCCTTAAAGCAGCACAGTGATTTAAGGTTAACCTAGGTTACACTTGATTATTAGCAGTGATAATGTTTATTTTCTGTATATATCTGGATGTATACAATCAGGCATACAACACAGAGCTCTATGTGTGCTCTTACCCTTATTGCTCTAGATTCAGCACAGTCACAAAAGATGTTTCTGGGCTAAAAGGTACACTGTCCAGTTAGAGAGCAAGTGAAAATCACCTTCAGAGGTAGTGTGGGCAGAAAGAATAATTTAGTCAGTGTGATAGAGAACAGCCTCCTGTGTTATGTGTGTCTGTAAAGATACATCTCTGCTTGTAGGTATCACAGTAAAAAGTAAACAGTGAAGATTTTATGTAGAAGAATTTGCAGGAATCAGAATGTGATCAGAGGACATGAAAATGATCTTGCAAGTTGAGAGGCTCAGTTGCACTGGTGATGGATTGAAAGCCTCATGATACTGGTCTGTGTGGAATGCAAGGTACAACATTTTAGCCTTTCATGGAGACTATGGGTGTAAGCTGAAACAAGAAAGGGTGCAGTCAGACATAAGGAAAACTATTTTCCTGTAAGGATGACCAGACATCAGAAGTGTTTCGAGCAGGAGTTTGGGCTAGAGAACTCCTGTGGTCCGTCACAAAATTAATTATCCTCCCATTCATTCCAGCTTTTTCGAGCTTTTGTTACCTTGGTTATCATCCAAACAATTAGGAGTAATACTTTCAAAATGTTAGCTTAGCTGAAAATAAACTCAGCTGAAAATATAACTGGATTTGATGTGCAGAGAAGATCCTGTGAGATAAAAAAGGGTAAAATAGTTGCCTAAGGTACAGATCTGTGGTGTATTTGCTATTTCATCTTAGAAATAATGTCAGCATGCCATGCTTAAGAACAAAGAACAATCTATACGTTTAAGGAATACGTTTGGGCTTTCTACTTTTACATCCTACAAATACAAGGGTTTGCTGGGAAGAAAGTAACCTCCCTGCTTTAAAATATCCATGGTTTATATCTTTCACATACAGTAATAGGATAAGGGGAAAAAAACTACCTAGACTACAATAAAAAAGATATGTTTTCAGCATTGTCCTAACACCAGAGCTCACTGAAAAATTAGGAGCATGATTGCTTTTGCTGACCGTTAAAGTGTTTTGTGGAAGCCTATGATGAAGCCTTAGTAATGGAGAAATGTGTTTGGTTTCCTGCCAGTTCAAATAGCAAATGACAAGGCAGCTGAGAAACCCTGTGTCTGTAGATGGGACAGTGATGTCCTTAGACCAAACATCAGGGAATTTAGTTAGCTGCCAGAATACTTCATAGCGCAGTTACAGTTGTGGTATTGTAACAGTGCGTTAGAATCAAGCATTGCATCCAACCCCTGAAGGCTGGTATTAGTGCTTTGATCAAGCCAGCACCCCCCAAGGAAAGCACTGCTGACTGAAGGGAAATTTGACCTGCATAAGTCTTGAGTAAGAAACCGATCCAGCACGTTCTCGGGAATGCCCTTATATGACTGTTTCCTTTTGTCAGTTCTGAGGAATTCCTGGGAATTCAGTGAGAGAAGCTGGTGCCAAAGACTGAGTCACATCTTAAGACGTAGTTTCTTAGCATACCTGGCTTTTCCTGGATTGCCTCCCATGCGTGTTTGTCAGATTGCTGTTCAGAATCGTCATCTGGCCTTTTTTGGTTACAGGCAACCAAAGTGAGGCTCACTGAGTGCAGTAGTTCTGGTCAGCAAATAATTGCCTGAGCAACAGCTATGCTGTGTACTACTTTTCATAGGCAACAACCTTTCTTTTCCATACCTTACTGATCTTGACTTGAAAGTCGAGTCAAGTTCCCTTGAACTCAGTATGGGATGTAACAGGATATTAAAACCATGTGAAAAAAAAACTAACCTCAGATTAGATTTTGCTCAAGAGACATCTTGACAAAGTTATTTTGAATAAGTCATATTGCACATTGCAACCATTATGATGCATGAGAAGTGTCAAGGCAGTATCTGAACAAAAGTGATCAGATACTCTCCAAAAACAAAAACATGAAGCAGATCTTCAGAGACCAGGAAGAAAGAAAAATGAACAGTAAGTATCCAGAGACATAGATATGTTTGACAATTTGTTTGGAAACCTGAGTTATTTGTTAGGATAACTCATCTGAGCAGAGTTGTTCTGTCTCTGTAGCATTACTACAAATAATGTAAAAGTGAGTCTCTGTATTTAAAAGTGTAGCTCTGTGTGGATGAGACACCAACACTTATGCAGGGGGGGGAGCAATAGTCAGATCTGCTTCATTTACCAAAACCATGTAGATTTTACTGCGTGTTCCACCAAGCAAGCTGTGTTTTTTCCCATTGCCTTAGGTCACCACTAATTGTCCTGGAGGGTAAGTCATGACCTTATGATGCTTACAAAAAGTTCTGTTGCCTTGAGCTGATTTTACCTAAGCAGAGCTGATTAGAAATTGATGAGTAATCCTCTTGCTCCTGTGGGCTGAAAAAATCAACAGCACTTCATGTTTCCGTTGCTGTTGATTGTGCAGTGCAGAAGGGAATAAAAATTTGTAGTGCTTTATTTTCCCCAGTGAATTCATCTGACATACTGCTACAGAAGATGCCCACTTGGAGCTCTGCCTGTGTCTGAGAATCTGATTTTCGTGCTGAGCAAATAGTTTATCCTTCTGTGACTCACAGATTAGCAGCAATTGGAGCTGCAGCCACGTTTGCACTTACATGGGAATGGGTACACATCCTTTATGTGCATTACTGTATTGAATGTTCTGACAATGCACTTTACAGTCAGAACAGCAAACTCACTGAAAGGTTATCCTGAGGGCATTCAGGATTCCCAAAACTGGGTTTACACAATGCTGTGACACACATGCGTGGCCACCTCTTACTGGATGACAGCATCCCTCTTTCAGTCTTGTTTTCTGTTTGTGCACATAAAAATGCTTAGCATAGTTAGGAGAAAGAGAATGGTTTCTATATACTTCTAATGTAAGCTCTTCCCCACTTTTTAAAAAAAAATTAATTTCTTTTTTTTTATGGTTTGAACTTTGGAAGATGTTAAAACCAGAAGTGTTTTGATGCTTAGGGCAGAGGCCCAGGAGCTGTGCTCTAAATCACAGTAAGGGTGAAATAACCAAGATGAGGACCCACAATGCTGGTCAGATCCAAAGCTTTCCCATAAGAAGTGTTTCATGTGTATTTGCACTCAGATGGTGTTTGTCTCTCAAAGGTCTGTCTCATCTTTTTAGGTATTGGTAGATAAGCAAGATACACACTTATATAGATCTATCAAGTCTGTGTTCAGAGACAGGCTTCTGTTATGGCTCAAAGCTCTGTAATGGTTTAGATGTTTGCTGAGGGTCACCTTCCCTTGCGGGTTTCCTGGTCCTGTGTTGGATATTACTAACTTCACCACCAGCCCCCCCCCCATACACAAAGTGTTTCTCCATTTTGGGCCCTGCTTTAGTCTTTGAATGTTTTTACCTTTTGCAGTTTCTCTTTTGCTCACCCACAGCACAGTAGTCACAGCTCACCAGCTGTGTCCTTACAAACTGGAATTTATTTCTGTTGCTGTTGGTGTCTCTTGATCTGAGAAGCTCAAGCTGTGTCCTTGGTCCTTCAGGAAGCTCATGACATAACTGATTTTTAAGCTGCAGTATTATTTACAGGGATGAAAAAAGCTCTCTCTTTGAACACAAGTTAGCAGCAGCTGGAGACAGGTCGTCATAGTCACAGGCTTCCACCACTGCAGCCATAACTCCTACTTAGAAGCAAGTTAGTTCTTATAGTAGGGGTTTTTAATCTGATTTCTGATACGGTGGTGATGGCCATTAGCTGACCAAATAGCTTCATAAAAATAAAACTACTTCTCCCCATCTCTTATTTCCTGTGAGCTATCCAGGAAGTGCCTCAGAATGAAAGAAAAGCTATGAATTTGCCACATAATGATTCTGACTCTTCATTCTTCTCATGGTTCTTTCCTGTAGGCAAAATTAGAGGTTTCTTGTAAACTTAAAGGAAGTAGAGCAAAGGGGTTCACTTTTGTGATAATGAGAGTAGCCAAATGATTGATTAGCACTTGATGAGAAAACTCTGCTTTGGCCATTAGTGATCAGTTCTCCCAAGTAACTAATGGGGCAAAAGGAAATGGCCTCAAGTTGCACCAGGGAAGCTTTAGCTTGGATATGAGGAAAAATGTCTTTCTTGAAACAGTGGTCAGGCATTGGGACAGGAGTGGTGCAGTCACCAGCACTGGAGGTGTTCGAGAAACAAGGAGATGTGGCTCTTCACATGGTCTAGTGGTCATGGAGGTGTTGGGTAGATGATGATCTTAGAGGTCTTTTCCAGTCTTAATGACTCTATGATTTGTAGGCCAACACTTTGCACTTACTTGTTGTATTGGGTCTGGTTGGAATAGAGCTGATTTTCTTCTCAGCAGCCCACAGGGTGCTGTGGTTTAGATCTGTGACCAAACGGTGCTGATAACAGACCATGTTTTAGCTGTCACTGAGGAGAGCTTGCACAGCATCAATACCCTCTCTGCCTCTCACTTTGCACCCCTTAAGAAGCAGGCTGGGGATGAGCAGGGCAGATGGCCAGGAAAGCTGACCCAGGCTGACCAAAGAGACCCCCCAGCAATAAAACTGGGGGTGGGTGATGTGTCAGAAGCAGCCACTGCTCTGAGGCAGTGAGATACCAAGAGATTTGTTCAAAATTGCATGAAGTGATTGAGCAACAAAACACTGTGCTCCATTTGGCTTTTCCATAGTCTGGATGGGTTTAGCTTTTAAATCTACCATGAGATATGGTGGAGACAAGTGGTAGAATGGGAAAGTGATATCTTTCTCAAAGCTCTGCATGATGGGGAGTGACAAATCTGTGCTAGTACTGCTCCTTCGGGAGGGAGATGCTGAACAATTCAAACAAATGTCTGTCCCTTTTGATTCTTGATTGTAAGTCTGCCTGAGAGAGTTAGTTTGCTTTACTGGCATGTGTGTCACTGTTTTGAAAGTGATGCAGTGTTACCTGATCCTTGCAGATCAGGAAGATATGTACATGTAGCAACTGGTATGGAAGCAAGCTGGGAAATACCTACACCACTTGCGTTTGATGCAGGTGTGGACTCTTAGCTGGTGAGGATCCAAAGGGTGATGGTTAATAAGCAGAAGCCAGCCTGTCACTTACATGGAGTGAACCATTCAAAAAGGATGGTTTTCTACATTTTGCCTCTATCAGCAGCAGTGTGGAAATGCCTGGCACACCAGCTGTTGTCCTGATCCTGCCTCACTGGCCATGGCTTGCCTCACTAGGCGCTTGTCTGTTGAAGGCTCAACTATTGGCTGGTCCTGACTCCTGCCAGGAGAGCTGCTCTGCACTCCTGGCTTGGATGTTGTGTGATGGTGGCTTTCCCAGCTAAGGACACTGCCTCTGCTTGCCTTGCTGTCCCACTTTGTTCCCAGATCATCTGCACTTCGGTGTCAGCCCACCCTTGATGCTCCCTGACACACACAGCACTGAGTTAGCAGGCCACCTGTAGCCAGTGGGTTGGGATGACTGAGCCAGAGACCATTAAAGCTCCCTGATACTGGAATGTCTCAACTCATATTTAAGGTGAGAGGAAATGGCCTCAAGCTGCACCAGGAGAGGTTTAGGTGGGTATTAGAAGACTTTTTTTTCACTGAGAGGGTTCTCAAAGACTAGAACAGGCTGTCGAGGGAGTTGGTTGAATCCTCATCCTTGGAGGTGTTTCAAAGAGGCAGAGATGTGGTGCTGAGGGACATGATTTAGCACCAGCCTTGGTAGAGTTAGAGAATGGTCGGACTCCAACCTCCTTTCAGGGAGTTCTAGAGAGACAGAAGGCTTCCCCTCAGCCTCCTTTTCTGCAGACTAAACAACCCCAGTTGCCTCAGCTACTCCTCACCAGCCCTGTTCTCCAGACCCTTCAACAGCTTCATTGCCCTTCTCTGGACCCACTCCAGCACTTCAGTGTCCTTCTTGGAGTGAGGGGCCCAAACCGGCCCCAGGATTTCCTTCAGTCGGCATTGCTCTGAGCTTTATTTTCAGTTGTATTTGTATAGCAAAGCACAGAGAGTGTTTAAGTGTGTGCCAGCCAAGAAAAGGCAGAAGTTGTAAGAGGGCAGTTTGAGCTCTCAGGGTTCAGTGCACAAGACTGTAATGTTTCTTCTTGTGGAGGTTCCCAGTTCTGTCCCTGATGTGTCAGCCACAAATGTGACTGTCACATCTCTGCATGTGACTTAGTAAAGTGTTCTCAGTGCCAGAAGAAACCATGCTGAACCTGGCCTTAGCAGTCAGTGCAACTACAGGAAAATTTCAGAGAGCCCCTGCATCTGGGCAAAGCCAGAGCCTGAAACTGAAACTTAGTCACAGGCTACTGATAGTGGCTGGGACACCATTTGGGTGCCTTGCCCCTTGCTATGACACTGCAAGCCCAGAGGAGCAGCTCCCCATCCTGTGCATGACTGCACTTATAGGATTGCTTTAAAAATAGCTCTGCTTACTCAGATGCAGCTGATGACTGCAGAAAACCACAGCAGGGTCAGAAAGCTGCAACACCTAGAGATGCTTTCCCATACCCAAGAGACAACAGAAGGCAAGGTTAAAAAACAGGAAGAAAATTTAGAGTTCATTTTCAACATGTTGGCTTTTTGTGCTCCTTAGGGCATGGAGCTCCACTCATTTCTTATTCCTGTGTCATTCAAGGTGATGCCAGGTCTGTGTTGCTGGAACATGGGATCACAGATTCACAGAATGCATTGGGTTGGAAGGGACCCTCAAAGGCCATCTTGTCCAACCGCCCTGCAGTCAGCAGAGACATCTCCAACTAGATGAGGTTGCTCAGGGCCCCACCAAGTTTGATCTTCAACGTCTTCGGGGATGGGGCCTCAACCACATCTCTGGGCAACCTATTGCAGTGTTTTGCTGCTCGCCTTGTGAAGAACTTCCTCCTAATGCCCAACCTAAATCTCCCCTGCTCCAGTTTCAAACCATTGTCCCTCATCCTATCACCACAGGCCCTTCTAAACAAGCCCTTCCCCAGCCTTCCTGAAGGTTCCCCTCAAATACTGAAATGCAGCTGTAAGGTCTCCCCAAAGCCGCCTTTCCTCCAGGCTGAACAGCCCAAATGCTCTCAGGCTCTCTTGCTCAGAGAGGTGCTCCAGTCCTTTGGCTATCGTTGTGGCCCTCTGGACCTGCTCCAGCAGGTCCATGTCCTTTGTGAGAATCTTTGTAAGGAGGACTTTGTTAGTTTGTATTCCCTTAGCTCTGTCCATCTCAGATGTCTTTCAGAGGCATGCACTGGGGACATTTCAACCTACAGAAAGCTGCCATTACCTCAGCCTGCCATTCTCATGTAAGTACAGATTTTCCCTGGAAGTTAGTTACAAGGCTTTTAAAAGAAAAAGCCTTTTCATTTAAACATCCCGGAGTAAGAACTTTGTTTTCACAGTATACTAACATAGGTATAGAAAGAAACATTCTATTGCAGTCAAGGAGCTGGTTATTTATTGTTATTTGATGCTTGTATGTCTGTGTGGACACACACAGTGTATGCTGTAGAGTCCTTGCAGATATAGCACAAACCAGACACAACACACTGGAGAAAGCTAAGTGAAGTAATACTTCAAGCTGTACATTCACCCGAGTCCCTCCTGTTGAGAGGACTAAGTAATTTTGTCATAGAATCATTTCAGTTGGAAAAGACCTTTAAAATCACTGAGTACAACCATTCTCTAACTTTATGTGACTCTCTGAGTCAGTCTGAAGCCACAGTTACTGAGCTTGGGCTGTCAGGATTATTCCATGTGTATCAGAACTTGACCTGAAGTAACACATTTCAAAATGCCAAGAACTACCTGGTCTTGTTTGAAATAGTTTTCATTCAAAAGGATTATACACTGCACTCATTTACTTCAGAACTCCTGTGAGTCATGGCACTGAAGACAAACTGAAACTGTTCCACTAAGATATTTTTATCAATTTTTCACTCCCATAGTAACCAGACAGTTCACTAAGTCAGAGGTCCAGAAGTTCTTTGCATGTCACTTAGGCACTGTAGGCTAAGATTCTAACTCCATGTGGCTGGAAGCCAAGATCAAGAGATCGTACTAACATCAGTTCCAAGATCACTTTCTGATTATATTCTTGAAAAAACACACCCAAACCCCAACCAACCAAAAAAACCCAACCACAAAAACCCCAATCTGTGAGGCACAGGAAGGTTGCTGTAGGGTTTAGCAGGAAAATGACCAGTAAAAAAACTTCAAAGGAGATTAGTCACGAGCAAGCCTGTGGTTTATTTACTTTCAGTTAACAGGATTTTATTATTTACAGGAGCATTTCCATAGTGGTTTTCAGTGGAGAAAAGTTCTCACTGGGCATCAAGAAATGAAACCAGCAAATTCTGGTAACACATAGATTTTTATTGAACTGACATCCTTCTCAAACCAGAAGTTGTTTCCATCATTATCACATTTTAATACAGCTAGATGGATGCTGTAACACATAGAAGCCCAGATCATATTTTACAGTAAGGTTTGTTCATGTTTCCCCATTGCCAGCTGTTTTGGTTTTCAGTAAAGCGAAAGGAAATGCATACAGTGAGTATGCATGAGCCACAGTCATCACCCCAGGCTAATAAACTGGCTTGCCTCATCTTTGTAAAGCCACTCTCTCAGGAGTTTTCTAATTCAGTATAAAAAAGAAAATCCCTATAGGCTTATTAATAAATGTGCTCAGTGGAGCCCTGTAGAAAACCAAACCACTCATCATAACTGGTCTAGTTACCAGGAAACTGCTGCACATTTCATTTAACATTTCTTTAATAGTTGCTCCAGCTATTGATTTAAATCTAATAAAAAATACAGAATGCATAGCTGACTCACTGCAAATTGCTGTTACTTAGCAGTGATAGGGTTACCTAGCACTCTACATCTATTTCTCAAGCAGTTTTCAGAGCTAAGTATTATTTCCCTTTAGAGTTGGGAAGCATTGCATGGAAGGCAACTGAAAAACCATAAGCTAAGAAAACCTGGCGTGTTAAAGCCCAAACAGACATTTACTACACATTTAAGTTGGAGATAGGGGGTGGTATCAGAACATAATGAGACAAAATGTAGTGATATTTTTCCATCCCTGGAAAAATGATGGAGCAGCTCCTTCTGGAGGGCATCTCAAGGCACTTGGAAAAGAAGAAGGTTATGAGGAGTAGTCAGCATGGATCTACCAAGGGGAAATCATGCTTGACTAACCTGATAGCATTCTGCGATGATGTGACAGAATAGGCAGATTCAGAGAGGCCAGTGGATGTAGTCTACCTGGACCTTAACAAGGCCTTTGACACAGTCTCCCTCAGCATCCTATAGAGCAAGGTCAGGAAGTGTGGGATGGAAGAACAGTCAGTGAGGTGGAACTGGTAACAAGACAGAGTTCAGGGAGTGGTGATCAGTGGCGCCAGGTCCAGCTGAAGAGCTGTAACCAGTGGAGTCTCCCAGGGATCAGTGCTGGGTCCAGTGCTGTTTAACGTCTTTGTCACTGATATTGATGAGGGGACAGACAGACAGAGTCTGGTCAGCAAGTTTGCTGGTGACACCAAACTGGGAGGCTTGGCTGATACAGCTGAAGGCTGTGCGGCCTTGCAGTGAGACTTGGACAGATTGGAGAGCTGGGCACACAGGAACCAAATGAGGTTCAAATGCAGTGTAAAGTAAAGTAAAAAGCACCAGTACAGGCTGGGAGGTGATCTGCTGGAGAGCAGCCCTGTGGAGAGGGACCTGGGAGTGCTGTTGCATAACATCCACGGGACAGCAATGTGCCCTGGTGGCCAAGAAGGCTGATGGGATGCTGGAGTGTATTAAGAATACTGTGTCCAGCAGATCAAGGGAGCTGCTCCTCTGTCTCTACTCTGCCCTGGTACATCTTGAGTACTGTGTTCAGTTTTGGACTCCCCAGTTTAAGAGGGACAGGGATCTGCTTTAGAGAGGCCAGCAGAAGGTCACAAGGATGATTAGGGGACTGAAGTACTGCCTGGTGAGGAGAGGCTGAGGGACCTGGAGCTTTTTAGTCTGGAGAAGAGAAGACTGAGAGGGGATTCAATAAATGGTAATAAATATCTGAGGGCTGGGTGTCTGGAGGAGAGGGACAGGCTCTGCTCACTTTCTCCCTGTGATAGGACAAGGAGCAATGGATGGAAGCTGCAGCAC
>VWYK01032133.1:6082-22261 GCA_013399775.1 Semnornis frantzii | reverse complement strand
GAGGCTTGTTTGGATGTGTTCCTCTGTGACCTGAGCTAGATTGTGTGGTCCTGCATGGTCCTCCAATCCCTGGCAGGGGGATTGGACTCGATGATCTCTTCTAACCCCTGACATCCTGTGAGCCTGTGACAGAACAAGGGGTGATGCCTTCAGACTGGAAGAAGCTGTATTTAGGTGAGAGATGAGGAAGTTCTTCCTCAGGAGTGTGGAAAGGCAGTGGGACAGGCTGCCCAGAGAAGCGGCAGAGGCTCCAAGCCTGGCTGTGTTCAAAGGCAGGCTGGATAGCACCTTGAGCAGCCTGGCCTAGTGGAAGGTGTCCATGCCCATGGCAGGAGGGTGTTCTTGAAGGTTCATTACAACCTAAACCACTCTAGGATTCACCAGTTGTCAGAAAATGAAATCTAATCCCCACATCACTCAGACACACGGTGCTGTTTGAAAAACAAGTTCTGACAGCATTTTCCCATGCTATTTCCACGTACTTTTCTCTAGAAAGAAGACAGAGGTGAATCAGAGGCACGAAGTCAACAAGCACTTTCACATCGTCAGAAGATGCTTTTTGATGGGTTTTGTCTGTGTCACCATTTTCCCATCGTGTATCTGACACCTGACATGCTGCCTCTCAGTTTCCTTCTTTCCTACCAGTAAAAACTGCCCTGGTTTTTGGTGGTGCTATTTACTGTAGCAAATCTAGGGAAAAACTCCAGCATTTGTTCTAGAGAAGGAGGCAAATTCTAAACTCGAGATTCAGTTCTTCATCACAGATTTCTTTTCATGTCATTTCAAATCAGCCCCACCTCTGCCTCAGAAGCACCTCACTCAATCTTACCGTGGGAAGGCCACGGAAACTACATTTAGCATTCATCTGAGTTTACACTTGTAGCCTGAATCTGGTGTCCTTCCCCACCATTGCTTGGGTTTCTGTTTCTGTCCTGTTGTCTCCTTTTTTAGCTCTCAGCCACTTCTATTATGCCAATGTATGTTCAAGATGTAGCACTTCAGGACATGGTTTAATGGCGGTGGTGGTGTTGGGTTGATGGTTGGACTCAAAGAGGTCTTTTCCAGCTCAAACAATTCTGTGAGTCTATCTGATACTGATTTCTGTTAAAAAGAATGAAAGAAATCTTCATCTGACTGGTGAGAAGTTAAACAGATCATGGAAGAAGCTGAGAAGTGATGATGTTGAATCTCAGCTGCTGTCATCAGTTCCAGTAAAATACTGTTCAGTGGAGCACTTGCCAGCCCATGGGCATCCTCATTTCTGACTGACATCTGTAAGATATTTAGTAAAATGTCCTTTGAAACTAGGTTGACACTGGAGGAGTAAATCAGATCTTGTCTGTATTTTATCAGTTGCCTTGTTTTCCTTGTCTGGAGTTGTGGAAATAGATGGTAACAGAGGGAAACTGGAAATTCTGACTTTTCAACTCCCTCTTCACAGCGTTTTCCTGCTCTTCAGTCTTGGAGATCTCAATACACCATAGCACACGTTTCTTTCCTGATCCGTCCAGGTTGTCTGGTACTGTGGACTCAGTTCTCTGACTCCTGCTTTTGATGAGAACAGCATCCCTAGCAAGAACACAGCTATCCTGTATCTTCTAGTCCAAAGTAATTTGTTCTCATCCCCTTTGCATCCACAGTGGTTCTTGCATGGTTCAAAGTGGTTCTGTGACACATCCCCATACACAAACAACACCTTACCAGTGTAACTCAGTAATGGAAAGGCAGAAAGTGCTTTAAAAATAAGCTGATAAAATGTCAAGTGGAGACCAAAAGCAGAAAATACTGCGCAGGTCACTCCTCCTTTTGCTGGTTAGAGGCTGAACGCTCTGCTCATGCTCGTTAGGCTATCCTTGCATTAAACGCTTGGAATTTAATCCTGCCAAGGGGACCAGCCAGGAGGGTGATGAGGCACCGGAACAGGCTGCTCGCAGAAGCTGTGGAAGCGCCAAGCCTGGCGGTGTTCCACGGCGGGTTGGATGAAGCCTTAAGCAAGCTGCTCTAGCAGGAGGTGTCCCCGCTCATGGTGTTGCAGAGGGGCAGAGACGCGGTGCTGAGGGCCATGGTTCAGCACCAGACTCGGCAGTTGGAGAGTGGCTGCAACTGCATGACCGTAAAGATTGTGACAGTGTAGCCATGTCCCTACCAGCATATGCACACTGCAAGCGGTGCTGAGGAGGGCTCGGGACACGCACCTGAGAGCTGTAAGCCGAACCTGCCCAGGGTTTGGTTATTTCTAATACAGGAGGGACGTAGCTGGGGAAGGAGGAGGCAGCTGCGCCCCCACGGCTCCCCGCTGCCGAGGCGCCGCTTCCCCACCGCATCGCGCGTAGCCGATTTTGCAGTGTCAGGGTTTCCAGGCGATTGCCACATCTGTGTGACCGTTCTGGCTGACTCAGGCTGCGTCTGACACAGACTGGTCAGGAGGTGGAGGTTTCGCGGGAGCCTCTGCCTTGGTGCCTGGGACCTTCATGGCCCTCTAGCGACAGGCCAGGAGCAGGCAGCAGAGCCCCGGAGGTGCCCTGGGCTCTGCCGCCTCTTGTGGGAGAGCGACGAAGCACATGAAGGTGAAAGTCATTAAGCAAGCAAGTACCACTCGCTCGCTGTGCTTCTTTAGTCTTTAATCCAAATCATCTTTTGTCACAAGCTCTTTTATTAGTCTCATTACTTTGCTAGCTGATAGAAGGGCTACCTTCTTTGCTTAGATGATAGCACTGTAAAGCCTAAGTATTTCAAAGAATCACAGAATGGTTTGGGTTGGAAGGGACCTTCAAGATGATCTAGTTCCAACCCTCCTGCTTATAGATAGAGACAACTCCTGCCAGACCAGTTTGCTCAAGGCCTCACCCATCCCGTCTTTGAACACTGCCGTGCTTGGAGCTTCTACAACTTCTCTGGGCAACCTGTTCCTGTGCCTTACCACCCTCCTGGGGAAGAATCTTCCTCGGGTCTCATCTAAGTCAAGCTTCCCATTACCCCTCATCCTGTCACTCTGTGCCACTCCATGGCTCCACTCCCTATTCTGTATGATAGAGGAGCACAAGTCCCGCTCCTGCACAGGCAGAGATCCTCCTTCTCAGCAGATCCTCAGTTCCTCATGTCTCTGCATTGTTGTTGCTTGGGATACTGCTAGGATACTGTACTTATGAATGATGCTAATGATCTGCTAAATGAGGCAGAGACAATTTTTTGGCAGCAGTAGGGCATGCAGCACTGTGAGTTTCTATCCTAACAGTATGTATGCTAGCCAAGAGCTGTTCTTGTCTTTCTTATTAGGACAACAGCAAATGCAACTCCGTTTGAAGGCCCTTTTGCTAAGAAATCTCCATCTGCCTACAGGTATTGGGAGGCCCTCAGTTGTTGCATTTTCGTTGCTGACTACCTGTAGGGCAGAAAACCTGGTAAAAAGATGTTTGTGGCCGTTTGTGCTAGATGTTTTATCCTGCTAAGAAGCAGTCTTTGTCTGTAAAACTTTGAATTCCTGCTAAGAAGCAGTCTTTGTCTGTAAAACTTTGAATTCCTGCTAAGAAGCAGTCTTTGTCTGTAAAACTTTGAATTCCTCCTTGAGATGCTGACCACAGTGAAAGACTCCCACCTAAGATCAAGGATCTTTCTGTTGTCTCCTTCAGTCTTTATATTTACATTATCATTGAACCAACTGACAGCAAAAAAAATTGAGTTCCTCATGAGTCATAAGCATCAGCACAGAGTGTCCTACCCTGACCATCTGTAGATGTAAGAATCACCACAGACTTTGTAGTTACGGTGTTCACAGTGATCCTTTACCCTTCTCTTGGTGACTGACTGGTGAGAAATAGTCACCCCAAGTATATAGTTCCTTAGCTGTCATTCTGTGTCTTTGTGGATACAGTGAAACCCACATGGCCCTGGTTCAAAAGCTCACCAGCAGATGTGAGCCTGACGTTAGCCAGAGCTTACTTTCACTGTCCTCACTTGCTAATGCCGTACAACCCTGGGACTTAGCATCTGCTAGCAGGCTCTGCATGGCAGATCTGCAAGACACACCTGCAGTCACAGCAGGTTTTACCTTGCCTCTGACGACCCACTACTCCCCCTGAAGGATGCTTTTTCTTTCACGAGTTCTACCCAGGCTGGCAGCGATGGAAGTTCATGCAGCCTGGATTTCTTGTAGCTGGTCTCGGGTCACAGGATGAACAAATATGCTCACCACAGAATCACAGAATGGCGGGGGCTGGAAAGGACCTCTGGAGGTCATCGAGTCCAGCTCACCTGCCAAAGCAGGACTAGGGCAGGCTCCACAAGAATGAATCCAGAGGAGTCTTGGAAGTGTCCAGAGAAGAAGACTGCAACTCCTCTGGACAGCCTGTCTCAGTGCTCCATCACTCTTACAGTAGAGAAGTTTTTCCTCATGTTGAGGTAGAACTTCCTGTGTTCCAGTTTGTATACATTGACCCTTGTTATTTGGGGCGCTGAAAAGAGCTTGGCCACTTCTTCTTGATATCCACCCTTCAGATATTTGTAAACATTAATGAGATCTCCTCCTAGTCTGCTCTTTTCCAGACTGAACAACTCCAGGTGTCTCAGCTTTTCCTCATCAGACAGAGGCTCGTAAGACCAAGCACTCCATGATCTTCAAGGTCTTTTCCAACCTGAACAGTTGTCATAGAATCAGAGAATTGTTTGAAACCTCTAAGATCTCTAAACCATGTCCCACAGTGCCATATCCACATATTTCTTGAACATCTCCAGGGATGGTGACTCCACCGCCTCCCCAGGCAGCCTGTTCCAATCCCTGATTACTCAGGCTGTAAATTTTTCATTGCATCAGAAGATAATGTGTAGAGGTGTTGATAGACTGCGCCAGCCTGATTAATTACAGGGCTGGTCAGAAACCAGGCAAGTACAGAACTTCACTCTATCAAGAAGCTGGTGATCTTTGGATCATGCATTCAGAACTAGAATCACCTGGCAGCAGTTTATCTTACAGCTGTTCTGAAGATATCAGCTCAAAATTCATTTCGTTCTTCTAATAAAGAAGGGAAAACAAATTACAGCAAAGGTCCCTTCCAACCCAACCCATTCTGTGATTCTATCAGAAGGGCAGATATTTGTCATGGTCTTACAGAAGACAGTAACAGAGTAGTCCATAAATGATGTAGTCTAGATAGAATGGATACATATTTATCTCTTCTATATACTTTACAGACTACTCTTTATGTAATTCTATGTAATTTAGAGAATATTCTCTATATATAGAATAAAAGAGAGCAGAAATTCCACACTCTCCTGTGATCAGAGCTGTGCCTGAATTTAGAGCAGTATGAATCTTTCCCACCACATACAGTACTCAGAACTGTGGCTACCCATAGAACACAACGTTCAGTGGTGTTGCTTCACATCTTGCAGTGCAATAGGTGTAGGGAGTAGGACATCCTTTGTGTCCAGGCAGGATCAGAAATACATCTCCCTCACTTACCATATCTCTGTCAAGTGAGAAACTCTGTAAAGTCCCTCACCCATTTCCTTCTGCTTTGTCACTCCTGAGCAAACTTCCCAGCTCTTGACGTTGATACTCTGCAGAAAGAGCTAAGTGTCCATAAAGGCAGTGAGATTTGCTGCTGAGTATTTTTCATCCCAGGGACTCAGACAGCTTCATGGGCAGCAGCTGATTAGAGGCTGCAGTTGAAAGTGTGAGGCAGGTGTGGATGATTTACACATGCCTTCTGCATCTTGTTAAAGAGAGCAGTGACAGAACCAGGAGGACAATTCGGGAGGCAAGACTAATTTTAAGCTTTCTTTTAAAAAGGCTCTGATTTACATAATATATAAACACAGAGTAATTCATCAGCTGGACCCTGAAGGCAGGAGCTCTGATCTTTTAATTACAACCTGAGGTATTTTGCTTGTGTTTCCATATCTCATTTTCCAGCTTCATCGAGTGAGAAAAATAATAATTACCCTCTTCCTAGGGTTGTTAATCATTTTAAAGGACTCTAAGCACTATAAGAAGAGAAAATACCCCATGAGAGCATTCCTGGTAATGACACACTTTGACTGTCTGCAGCCCAGAGGGTTGGTTGGTTACCAGGGGCTGTAATAATGACACAGCTTGATGAGATGTTATTACTCAGATCACATCTCCAGCCTGTTCCTGCCTTATGAGAATTGCTGCCTTCATCACTGACAGTTGCACAACTTCCTTCTGGCTTCTAAACTTGTTGTTTCCAAGGAATTCCTTCATTCTGGTAACTGGTAATGGTTTCCCAGGCAACAGGACCTGATACTGGTGACCGTTTCATCTCCTCCTGTTTTCATTTTAATATTAATGACATGACAGAAGCAGTGAGACCACAACTTCCTTTTTCTTCCCAGAGTCTTTATATATAAAGTCTTGTTTGACTCTGACAACTTAGATACTTGTTGGAAGCAACTGAAAACCAAAAAGAGTACCCTTCATTGCTCAGTTTTTGTCAAAGGAAAGAAGGGAGAAGCATCCATGGGTTGTAGGAAGAAGATGGGAGCTAAGGCCAGCCCCACTCTGGCCAGGACAGGAGCAAAAAGGGCAACAAATGGAGTCTATAGGGAAGATATCACATCAATTTGATAACAGTTTTATTCCTTGCATCCAAAAAGACCTTAAGAAAAGGAGAAAAACCTCACTCAGGTTCTTTTAGTTCATCCCTCTCAGACTCTCACACACAAGGTGTACCCCTGATCTCAGTAAAGCAGGTGGTACACACCTTTTCACAAATCAAGAGGACTTGCAGTCCTTGAAAGCAGTGATGATGAAAAAAAAAAAAAAGGAAGCAAAAATTACTTGGAAACATGGGAGCTGGCTGCATAAAGCAAGTGTTGATCTCCTCTTCCAGAATCCAGGAGAAGAAAGTGGAGTTTCCAGGTTGTACTCAGAAGAGCTCCAAGCTGAGTGTGGACATGCCCAGCTGATGTCTTAACACTATTCAAACTAAATCTAATTGTCAGTGATCAACCTGCAGCTGTTAATCAATCAGTAATCTCTTTTGGTTCAGCAAATGCTGGATTTTCAGTGAGCTAAACTGATAACTGGGGGTTAATGTGAGTGAGGGGCTCTCACCCTCTTGCAGCCTTGAGAAGAACCCTACAAAGTACAGGAATGCACAGGGTTAGTAGTGTGGTTGTACCCTTCTCCAGCCGCCTGGTGGGATGGTGCAGGACACAGCTGGGGCAATTGGGAAGGAAATAGTATCCCGAACTGGATAAATTGGATGGAAAGGAATTAGGACCAGACATGAAGGGCTGGGAAACAACTGAGCGAGGAAAGGACGAGACAGGAAATGTTAAACAGGAAGGCGTGGAAATGTTGGGGTTTATCTCAGGCCTGGCTAATGTGGAGAGAGGAAGATTTCTATGACCAGGAGGGAACGAACAGCCCCAACCGAGCCTGCTGCTTGCAGTGCAGTTCTGCTCCGTCCTTTCTCCACCGCTACTCCAAGCGTGGTCAGCAGGTGGCGCAAGTGCCTCGAGAAACGCTGTTCGGTCAGGGTGGGAAACCGTCCCCGGCAGCTGCTGCCTTGCTGGCAGAAGGCAACAGAGGACTACCCTGAGCTTTGTTTCATTCTACGTGCTTCCTATCCTCCTGATAAGAGGTTAAAATCCCCAGCTCCTAGCACTAAGTCACCATTCCTGGAGAGTGGGAGACAACTGTTGGTGTTTTCCTTTATCTCATCTGTATTTTTATTATTTCAGAGTTAATAACCAGTACAGTCACCTCATCTTGTAGGTAATGATCAAGTTAACTCAGCTGCAGGGATGCAAGTAAAATCTGTTAGAGATTCCTGCAGTATGTTACACCAGCAACAGAAAGAGGTAAAAATATCTGTGGAGAAAAAAAAAATCATATTACACAATGTTCTTTCCAGACCTTCTAATCCCTCTGTTTTAAGATGCTGCTGTATGAAATAAAGTCAGCAGATGCATTTATTTAATTGTTTTGGCATTTTATAGCACCTCTTGCAGGATACCAAGCCCTTTTGGGCCTCCTGTTATGCTCCACCACATATGGCTCCACAGCCAAAATGTCAGCAGCTGGGGACTTGAAGTACAATTGCATTATAAGCAGTCTGTGTAATTGTTAACCAAGGCAGCAGTGGCTTGCATTACAGAACCACAGAATGTTAGGGGTTGCAATGGACTTCTGAAGATCATTGAGTCCAACCCACTGCCAGAGCAGGATCACTCATGCCAGGTCACACAGGAACATGTCCAGGTGAACCTTGAAAATCTTCAGAGAAGGAAACTCCACAACCCCTCTGTCCAGCCTGTTCCAGTGGTCTGCCACCTTCAAAGTAAAGAAGTTTCTTCTTATGTTTAAGTGGAGCTTCTATGTTCAAGTTTATGCTCATTACCTATTGTCCTGACACTGGGAACCACTGACAAGGGTCTGGCTCCATCTTCAATGACACCCACCTCTGATATATTTGTCAGCATTAGTAAGATCTCCCCCTCAGCCTCCTCCTTTCCGTGTCTCTCAGCCTTCTCTCATGTGAGAGATGTCTCAGCACCTCAGTGGCCCTGCAGTGGACTCTCTGCAGTAGTTCTTTGCCCTTCTGAAGCTGGGGTGCCCAGAACTGGACACAGTGCTCCAGGTGAGGCCTCACCAGTGCAGAGTAGAGGAGGAGGAGAACCTCCTCGACCTACTGGTCACACTCATTTTAATGCAGTAGCTCAGCTGTCATTTGGATATCTCATGAGACCTTGCTAAACATCCTAGAGTAAAAGCCTCCTCCCTGACACTTTGAAGTCGGTGTGAATTTTGATGTTGGCTTCATTAACAGTAGGATGAAGGCTTAATGTTTCCTGTGTACAGTGTAAGGCTGACCTTTTACTGGATCACTGAGGCTGTGAGTCAGTCAAACAGCTATTTGGTGCATTGTGTCCTCTCTCCATAGGTTAACTCAAGTAAATGTCATCCCAGGTGCCAGCTGAGGAGGTTCCTAAGATAGAAGAGCTAGGTCATGGAGTGCTTTTCCATTCTCCATGCCTGCTTGTACCAATCTTTTCCTGTAAGCATGCTGCTTGTGAGAATGCGCTCCCCAGTGCTTGTAAAAAAGATTAGAACTGATGAACTCCAGGCGTGAAGAGAAATGAATATGTGTGGTTTACAGATCTTGGGAAATGTGGTAGCAAAATACCATATGGAGAGTTGCCTGATCTGGTAGTGCCAGGGGCTGAGGCACCGCACAGGAGCCCTGTGGGGTTAGCAGTACTGTCCTGTGTGTGATGAGATCTGCAGCATGGTGGGAGGTGCTCTACTAGGTATTCTCCCTTCAGTTGTTTGGGATGGTAGGTCCTTCTTGAGCTGAAAGTTTCAGGGTTGGGGACATAGTTTGGGATGGTAGGTCCTTCTTGAGCTGAAAGTCTCAGAGTTGGGGACATAGTTTCCCCATGGCAGCAGCGGCATCTTTGAGATCTGAGGATTTATCAGTCCATGGGCAGGTTATAGGATGCTCATTTTTTGGACTTTGTAAGCTGCTCTTGCAGCAGAAGACCCAATGGAGTTATTCTGAAGCATAGCCATGGACAACCAGACTTTGCTTATAATATAGTTGTGATTGCTCTGGTAGTGTTGTAAAATTGCATGATTAGTCCATTATTACTCACATGAGAGAGAAACAAAACTAATGTGCAGCAATCTTCTCTAGCATTTGGTTTAAAGGCAAGAGAGAGAAGTATTAGGAGTTTCTTTGATGGCATCACACTGGGTCCCTAGGACAGAGCCATCTGTGAACCCCACATCTTACCTATGTTGGTCTCCTAATGTGACCAGAGAATTGCAGTTCTATTTTTCTCAGACTCCCTGAGGATTAGTATGTTTGACCTGGTGGGATAAACAGATTTAGAATCTCAGATCTAGCTAAGAAGTTTACTACCTGTGGTCTTGGGACCCCCTTTCACTTGTCCCCAGTACTGTGTCTTTTGCCTTATTTGCTTCTTGTATCTGTATAGCATTACCATATGAATGACCCTCCCAGTATAACTACTCAGATGTGTATACCAGGCTTTTGCATTCCTGCCTAATACATATCCATGATCCTTGAATTTCTGGTAGCCTTTCATCCACACATCACATCACATCACACAGTCAAACACCCAGCTGAGGTCAGCATTCTTCTTTCCATTTCAAGGACAGGAATACTTTGGGGACAAGTAGCTGAGTGTGTTGAAGTTCTACATAAGCCATGTAAAAAGACCTGATTTTCTGAAGCAGGTGAGACAGATGCCTGGTTTCTGAAAGCCAGGTGCTTCTAAAGGGTTTCTAACTAGACCTCTGAACACCTGTGTCACCAAAGTTGACCAGTGTACTTTGTCTGAAGTCACACAAGGAGTTAAAGGCAGGGAAAAATGAGTAACTGATTCTTGCTTTCAACTGACCTGTGATGCCTCCTTTGCCTACTCATTAGATTTCTCAGTGGTTTGGTGTAGTCTACCCTTTTTGCATTGTCTAATTGTTCTCCAAGCTACATCATCTTCCTCCTGCTGCTTTGTCATTAACATTCCTTTTTCCTGTGCTGCCTCCCCCTAGGAGCAGATCAGTCAATGCACTGGCATGATAAGACTGGCACAAATTACCTGGTTATTCTCTTATATTTCCCCTCTTTGTCCTGCTGCTTTGTTTCATGTTTCACTTGCACACAAAGCTAATCTTAGATTTTACAGCATCTATAATAATGCTGCTGCTACTATTGAAGGATTACAGGATTTGCTTGATATCCATGTTGATTTTTCAATTCAAAATCAGCTTCAGACATTGTGAAACGGACTTCAAGAACCTTATACTTTATGCCCTGTGCTTATTAGTGTGAGATTACTGCTAAAAGTCATTTTTAGCTTCCTAATGGGAGTCTCTCAGGTCTGTGTATTTGGTAGGAATAAAGACATTCTACCTCCTCCAGAAGACAATGTTTAGGAAACTTATCCTGGACTAAATTCCTGTTGCTTGTTGCCTGAGAATGCTGCCATGTGCCAGAACTGCAGGAGCAGTTTGCATGTGAGGCTGTGGGGCTGCCTCTGTCAGCTTTATAGTAAAGACTTTTCTTTGTACACAGCCCTTGTCCCTACAGTTGAGTGGAAGGATGAACAAGCTGTCTGTGCATGGGACATATTTCATCCCAGTAACTAAACATACAAACATATGTTTTTTTCTGCTAGATACAGTCAATATTTATGGAATTATTGGCGTGTTTTGCTTTGTAACCAACAAAAAGTATGCATCTGTAATACATTTCCAGCTGGGAGCCATCCCTCCCTTCATCATCAGCCTATCTCAAGGGCAGTTGGAGCAAGGTGGGGCTTGGTCGCTCCTCACACACAACAATCACATGGAAACACAGAATCACAGAGCGTTAGGGGCTGGAAGGGACCTTAAAAGGTCATCCAGTCCAACCACCCTGCCAGAGCAAGACCACTTTTGTTGGTTTGTTTGTTTTTTGATTGTTTGGTTTTGTTTTAAACAGTCCAGTTTTCATTTTTATTATTTATCTCACTTCTCCTCCATTTCCCTTCTTTCCTCTCAGTCTTCGTCTTTCCCCATCTTCCTCCTTTCTGCTCCTCTCCATCTCCATTCTTTTCCAATCCATCTCCCTCCTTTCAGCACCACTGCCCCTTTTCCACCACACCTGCCCCTTTCCCACCCAGCACATTCTCCCCTTTTTCCCCCAAAACCACAGTACCTGGGTTCTGTTGGAGTCTCCTCCCACCCCAGGTGTGACCACTTTGCCCTCCCTGCCTACTCCCCTATTTAATCAGCCCCAGGGAAAACAGAAACTCTAAGTTTGCCCAACTGGGCAGAGGGATCCTCCTCCTGTTACCAGAGGTGAGTGTCCATGGTGCACACTGGGTGATTGGGAGTGGGATCTAATAGGCCGGGGGGCCTGGTGGCCCCCCGGTTGGCTAGGGCAGAGACTTGATAATTACTGTAACATGACCCATGGGTGCTGGTTGGGCTTCCTCACTTAGGTTGAATTCTCTGTTTATCTGCTTCTTTCTGCTCACTTCTGATGAGCTTGGATACTCGGCTGAACTGGAAGCTTGTGGAGGTGTAATATTGTGTTGTCATAGAATTGCTTCAGTTGGAAAAGGCCTCTAAGGTCATCAAGCCCACCTTTTAACCCAACACCACCATGGCCATTAAGCCATCTCCCAAAGTGCTATGGCCACACATTGCTTGAGTGTTTCCAGGGGTAGCAACTCCACCATTTCCCTGGGCAGCCTCTTCCAATCCCTGACCACTCTTGCAGCGAAGAAATTGTTAGTCATGTTCAACCTAAACCTCACTGGCACAATTTCAGGCCATTTTTTCTCATTCTATCACTCAATGATAGGGAGGAGAGACCAACTCCCATCTCACTACAATGCTCTTTCAGAGAGCAATGAGGTCTCCCTTCAGCCTCTTCTTCTCCACACTAAACAGCCCCAGGTCCACCAGAAAGTTAGTTCAAGCTGTCCCAAGGGAGGTGCAGGTGGGATGGAAATGGTTCTCAGCACTGGAACAGGCTGCCCAGGAACATGGTAGAATCACTATCCCTGAAGATGTTTAGAAGCTGCATGGATGTGGTGCTGAGGGATGTGGTGCAGTGGCTTAGCAGTGCTGCTGTGATTGTGAGCTCTAGGCAAACAGTTAGACTTGATGATCTCAAAGGTCTTTTCCAACCTCAGCAGTTCATGGTTCTATGATTTCTCACAACTGCTGTTCATGCTCGGTGCTGCACTTAACAGACCCTTCCTTAAAGCCTGCTTTAATAGCCACCTTAGTCTGTAGCTTATTGTTGTTATTTAATGAAAATCCTCAGCGAGCACATCATAGTCCATAAACCCCTCAGGAATTCAGTTTTACTGGGCCATTTTCTCAGTCTTAGCAGAATTATATAGTACACATTAATTTGTCCTTACAGCAACCCCTTTCAAGAGGAGGGACAATTAATATGTTCTTGTCCTCACAAGGAAGCACAGAAATGAAATCTTACTTAAGTGAGCCGTAGTAGCTTCTGGCCTTATTCTCATAGATGTTACTCATGAGGCAGGTTCACCTGAATGACTGAAGTGCCTGTTGGATCTTTGTGCAAAGAAAATTACTTTGGAAGGGGTAGTGACTGAGAGTGCTCCTGACCTCATGAGTGCATTCCCCTGGCCCAGCAGAGCAGGTGAGGCACACCAGACTCAGAGTGCTGGGCACTGAAGTCTTTAGCAGTGTATGTCACGGCCCACTAAAGATGTGCAGGGGCTTCTGTGGTTTCCACTGAGCCCTCATTCAAGGCCAAATTCAGCACAGAAAAATGAGTCTGACTTATTTCGAGCACATAGGTACTCTCAATGCTTTTATTTTTAATTTTGAGTATTTTCTGGCTGAGCTTGAGTGACTGCTTGCTAACCTTGGCATTTAGGGTTTTTTTAAAGCTCTTTACAAGCTTCCTGAAACTTTAATATTGGGTTTCAGAGTGGCTTTTGGGTATTTTGTTGTTTTTTTAAAATATAAGAATACCTGCCCAGAGGCATGTAAGTGGGTGAGTCAGGGTTAGGGTTAAGGTTAGAGTTTGGGCCTTAGTGTTAGAGTTTGGGTTAGTGCTACTAGTTTAGAATCACAGAATGGGAAGGTTGGAAGGGACCTCAAGGATCATCTAGTTCCAACCCCCTGCTATAGGCAGGGACACCTCCCCCTAGCACAGGTCACTCAAGGCCTTGTCCAACCAGGCCTTGAACACCTCCAGGGAGGGAGCAGCCAGAACCTTCCTGAGTAACCTGTGCCAGTGTCTCACCAACCTCACTGTAAAGAACTTCCTCCTAACATCCAGTCTAAATCTCCCCTCTGCCAGTTCAAACCCATTCCCCTTGTCCTGGGATTGCAAGACCTTGTAAATAGTCCCTCCCCAGCCTTCCTGTAGCCCCCTTCAGACACTGGAAGGCTACTCTAAGGTCTCCTGGAAGCCTTCTCCAGGCTGCAGAGCCCAAATTCTCTTAGCCTGTCCTCATAGCAGAGCTGCTGCAGCCCTCTGAGCATCTTTGTGGCCTCCTCTGGACTGTCTCCAACAATTCCATGTCCTTCCTGTGCTGGAGGCTCCAGAACTGCACACAGGTGGGGTCTGAGGACAGCAGAGTAAAGGGGGAGAATCCCCTCCCTTGCCCTGCTGCCCACACTGCTCTTACTGCAGCCCAGCACACAGTTGCTGTCTGGGCTGCCCATCCACACTGTTTAGGGTTAGTGGGTTAGTGTTAGGGTCACTATTTATTCCAATGTTAGTCTTACACGTGCTTTTTAGATAAATCTAGCTCAGTATTTTCTACCTTAATCCTAGGAATGCTTTTGACACCATTTCCCAAATGCAGAAGCAGTCATTATATAGAGCCAGTACAACAACACCAGCAGATTTTATTTGCTCAGATGGAGCTGTTACATTCACTAATGCTGTTTGAGGCCCAGCCAGACAAACCAGTGTATTTATATTCAGGTTATCATAAATCGATAGATTAAATTCCTTTCTTACCCCATTAGTTACTATCATCGTTGTCACCACTTAATTATTAACTCAAGGTGTAACCATAGACTATGGAAGATGCTATCTCAGTATGGAACACCAGCCAGAGAAATTACCTAAATTCTTGAGTGCATTTTAAGGAGAAAAAAAAAAAAAAATTACAGTGCCACAGTCAAGGGAATCGGCTTCAGCTGGCATGTTATCTGTAGTTTTACTCATTTCTAAAGAATTCAGGATATAAGGAGAGTTATAAAGTAGTCAATGGAAGTTGTTAGTCATGGTGTGCATGGGCACATAGCACAGGGCAGGAGATGTGCCAAGTTGTCACAATGATGTGTGCTTACATTCACATGCTTGTGCTGCCTGAAGACTTCACGGAGGCCAATAGTGCAGCAGCAGTCAGGGCTCAGAATCCATGATGCCATGATGTTGGACAGAACAGAGATTTTTCAGACATACATAAATACTTCAGAGCATGAAAGAAATATCCTGCAAATCTTACTCTCAGGAAAGTGTTTGGTTTTTTTTTCCTTGTACTTTCAGTCAGCTGGTTTGTTGTGTCTTCCTTAGAGGTATTTAATGCTGAGCACAGCTAAAGAACATGGTGGCCAATTCACTAGTCAGGACATTCCCATGTAGCTATCTGTAGAACTCCTTTGATGTTGATAACATGACTGAAATGAATAAACTGTTCACTTGCATAATGATATCCGTGACAGGACCTCACTGTTGTGAAGTATCCTCCTGCTATTAGCAGTGTGAAACAAGTAGTCATGAGCCAGCATGCTTGAGTGAGCTTCCTCGTGTTAATACTATGAGCTGGACTTCTGCTTTGTATGCCTCACTGCTCTGCTCAGGAAACTCTTGGAGGATGGGAGGTGTGGGCAGAGACACAGGACACAGCTTTGTGTTCAAAACATCCCCCCACGCAAACGGGACTCGGGGGTGGCTGCTGTTTTTAGTCTCAAATGTGAAAGTCACAGTCCAAAAATAGATAAATGTCACAAAAATACTAGAAGGGAGGGCAGCAGTGCAAATCTGGGCTCTTGCTTTGTGCTGCTTGGTTGGAAAGGTGGGTGTGTGGGGGCTGTGAAGATGCTTTCAGCGAGTCATTTCAGAGACGAACAACAACGCGGGAAACAAACGAGAAACTGATCATTTCCTTTTCGCTGTAACAACTTGATGGAAGGTATTAGTAAAGCTCACAGCCTGGACACCTACGGGTTATGGGTTTCAGAGTGTGGTGGGTGCTTAATCCAAGGTGCACAAAGGAGGATTTGATGCTTCTTTTGACTTCATCACTTCTTTAAGAGAATGGGTTTCCATGTGTGCTGGTTTGAGCTAATTGGAATATTTTTAATAGAGAAAATTGTACTGTAGGCTGTGAAGGAAAACAGTGGTGATGTCTACTTCACTCAGAGGCTTGCTGCGATGTTTAGGTATAAGAAAAACCAAAACAAAGAAGATAAGAGTCTCTCGAGCTGGCAGTCTGGGTCACGAGGGACTTACTTCCTTGCTTGCTGCTTGGGTCTTGGGCTAGCAGCTCTGGCTTCTCCTCTCTGTTGAATAACTTCACTAACCACTTTTCTTCTAATCCTCCCCAGCCGATCCTCCTTGTGCGTAAGCCAAACCTTGGGGTAAGGTGTGGGGTTGGGGAGAAGGTGGAAGGGTGGTTGGGAGCCCCTCCTGG